>PVJX010015221.1:6724-43150 GCA_004027295.1 Dolichotis patagonum
ACTGGGGATCAAATTCATGACCTCTCACTTGCCAAGGCAAGTGCTTATACCACTGAACTAAATCCCTGGCCTTTCACTGTATTTCTTATGGTTTGCAGCTTGATTCGATTATCCTGAGACCATAGTTTATGGCCTCTGTCACTCCTGAAGCAGGCATACAAAGAAGCCCGGTAAGGGCCTCCGAAGTGCTGCTCCCCGGGCATGTGGGGGACAGAGGGCTGTGTGTGGGAAGCGTGGTATGGCTGTGTGTGGGAAGCGTGGATGGTCCGAGTCTGCCTTGCAGATGGTCCTGAGATCTTGGCAGGCAGGGTGGGAGGCAGCTCTGTGCCGGGCCCCAGGTGGACGCTTTGGACGAGTGTGTTTGATGGGCCACTGAGAAAGGTCTGAATGGCCCCTAGGAAAGATAGCTTTGGCACCCTAAAAGTGACCACAAGTGCTTACTGACTTCGAGTATATGTCCACGAGGTCGTGGGCACTAGGGATTGAGAAACTCTAATCCACTACCTTCAAGGTCCACACAGTTGGCTTAGTCCAGAGATATACAGAGCACATGTGGGCTAGGAGGGTTTGAGAACACAGTCTGTGGAATCTGGTAATCCTGGTCCCAGGCCTGGCCCTGCCACTTACTTAGCTATGTGACCTTAGACAAATTACATAACCTTTTGGAACTTATTTCCTCATATGTAAAACAAAAGTAATAATGCCTGTCTTCAATAAATTATGGTGTTGCCATGTAGAGAAATAATATGTAGCCTAAAAAAGAATGTAGCAGAACTGTGTGGATTCTCATGGGCAAGTGCCCAAAATGTTAGCTAAAAAGCCAGAATCCTATTTACTGTGGCCTCGCTGTGAAAAAGCATTCTGTGGTACAGAAAAAGTTGTGAAGGATGTATACTAGCTGTAAGTGTGGGTCATAGGATATTGTCTCTTTTTTTCCTCTATTGTTGGACACTTTAAAAAATTGTATGTTTTCACTTTAAAAGAAATAGAGACACTTAAAAAATACAGTTTCCAGGATTTCTGGTGGGACTGAAGGGTAAATAAATATACGCAGAGAAGGCCCTCTACTTGTCCTAGGTCTGGTACACAGAGTGCTGGTACAGGTGGCCACTGAGGAGGAGTGCTAGTTTGCACAGGCCTTGGTGGTGGAAACTGGATTTGGAGGTTTTGAATTTCCAAAGTGAGTTGATTCCCTGGGTATAGGGTCTTGGTTGTCAGCTGGGGACCAGAGTCCAGGAGCTTTGACTGGCCTTGCAAAGGAGGCCAGACCCAGGCCAGAGTTCCCTTTTGCTTTGAGAATCACACTGCCATCTCTCCTGGAGGGGAGGAGGAGAGTGGCTGCCAGCTTGTGTGCCTGGACGAGGCCTGGAGCACCTCGTGAGCAGCATGACTTGTGGGCTCAGGAGTCATCTCTAGCCTCAGATGTGGTCAGCAGTAGGTGCCAGGCCCTTCTTGACCTTACCCCTTCTGTCTGCAGAAGGCCGAGTGGACCTACTCACCCCGTGCATGTTACCTGTTCTGCTCCCATTGTGTTCACGCAGGTTTGGGAGAGGATTGTTTGGAGGAGGAAATGATGAGTCTTCTTATGAGGTTTACCTTTCACCTGCTGATGAAGTAGGTAACAAGAATGAATCTTCAGGAAAAGAGAAATTGGTTCTGTGGGTTTTGCTGTTTTTTTGTAGACTTGTTTTTAAAACATTTGTCACTGCAATCCTCATCTCCCCGGAACATTCTTTCCTGGGAAGACCAATGTAGCTTTTTTATAGGGATGGTTTATATTATGTGGCCCTGTGGCCATATGTACGAAGGTCTTAGTTTGACCTGTTTTCTTGACAGTTCGTCCTTTAGCTCCTGTTTTCCTCACTCACAACTGATCTGTTGGTTCTTAATAATATGTGACCTCAATTTTATCCCAATTAAATGCCATGGACTTATTTAGTCATTTATTTCTTTTTGTTTGTTTTGTTTTTGAAACAGAGTCTTTGTCTGTGGCTCAGGCTGATCTCAAGCTTGTGATCCTTCTGCCTCAGCCTCTTAAGTACTGAAATTAAAGGTGTGTGTCACCATGCACAGCCTTGGACTTACTTATTTTTGCTTCTTTTATTTTTTTTTAATTGGTACCGAGGATCGAATTCACAACCATGCACTTGCAAGGCAGGCACTTAAATCCCCAACCCCTTGCTTCTGTTTTTTGAGACAGGGTTTTGCTATGTAGTTCAGGCTGGCCTTGAGCTCACTGTGTAGCCCAGACTAGCCTAAAACTGCACTGATCTTCCTGCCTCCACCCGCAAAGTGCTGGAATTACAGGTGGGCACCACCATGCCTGATGGGAACTTAATTATTTTTAACAAAATGTTGTCACTTAGCTGACCTTTTCTAGGATCCTACTGATACTTATGAAGCCCTCATATTTTCAAATCACATTATAGTCTTTTTATGATCAGTTAAACTTTATAATTTGTGCTTTATATGTTCCTATGTCAGTCTTCATTCGTGGTTTTCTTTTGTGACTTAATTTCAGTTCACTTGTATAATTTTTAAATTACTGGGGGTTTTCCCAGCTTTTTTAGTCACCACATTATTGTCAAATATTGAAGTTAAAAAGTGGGGGAGGAAATTAAGTTTGAAGATACTATATGTCTGGTTTGGTGCTTTTTAACAGACTTTCTTGTTAAATAGCAAATAAACAGTGTAACTAGATATCTGCAGGGAGCCGGGCAGGTGCTGAGTCGAGAGGGGGCTAGGGTTTCAGACTTGATTTTGTTAATAGGATTTATTAACTTTGGCAGATTATACCCTTCCATGGGTGTCTGCTTTCTCATCTATAAAATGGGGAAAGAGTGTTGGTTAGTTTAGGTTCTAGTTTGGCTCCAAGATTTTATGACTGATCTTTTTGACAGTTTAAATTTGAAATTTCTGGCATATTCATTGAATTGAATTGAATTGAATTGAATTGAATTGAATTGAATTGAATTGAATACTTGTTAAAGCATTAAGAAGGCCACTAACACACACACACACACACACACACACATACCCTATATTACATATATTTTACATATATTTGTAATATATATATATATATATATATATATATGGCCTTGTTTTCCCAAAACCCTTCAGTGATTATTGAAAAGAAAAAAGAGAAACATCTGTATACTTGATTCTCAGGTCTGCAGCTGCAAGTCAAGTGTGTGCTTTGCGTACGGGGCCGGTGTGAGTGTTACCTTGGGGACACAGCGTTTTCTTCTCATGTTAAATGTGGGTCCTTGAGAGTGTCCTGAGCGCTGAGCTGTGGGCCATTTCAGAGGGCAGAGGAGGGAGAAGACAGCCACGCAGAGTGCAGGAAGGCGGGGAGAGGGGAGGTGACCCACCAGCCCTAGCCCTGCTCTCTTCCTCCTGTGTGGAAGCGGCTGAGCTTTACTGAGCTTTGCCGCCCAGAGCCGAGCCAGCCTGCCCTGTGTTTGCAGAGCAGGGCCCTCGGCCTTGACCTGGCGCTGTTGAGGAGGAGGGGCAGCTAGTGCCTGGGAGCCCAGCCAGGATTGTTGCTGCCCTCTCCTTCCTGCCCCTCCCTGTGGCTAAGGCCTATACCTGTGGTGGGGAGGGGACCCCTCATGGCCTCAGAGGGAGTTTAGTGAAGGGGCCACCTTCACAGCCACTCACCCCTCCTGGAGGAAAGGTGGCACCTGGCTCAGTGCTGAGCTGCTGCACATCCCAGGTCCCCGTGTGAAATGATAATCATCAGAGTTAAATTCATTTTGGCTGCGAGTGGCAGAACCAGTTCTTGCTTTGTAACCCTCCATAAAGAGGTGGTTTCTTAAAAGGACACTGGAGGGACAGCTGGCCTACCCCGTCTTCAGGTAGACAGGAGGGGGCTGGCAGGGCCTCCTGGATGGTCTCACCCCTGGCCACCCACACCCATACCGTCCCAGGTGCTGTCAGAGGAGCCTCACCGTCTGCCCAGCTCTGTTGTGCGCTCTGGGACACTCAGGCTCACCTGGATTCTTGTCTTAGCTCCTGAGGGGCCTTTATACTTTCTACCTATTGTCATTGTTCCCAGCAAAGCCTGGAAGTTCTTCTGTCAGAATCGCCACTTGGGCAGAACTTTCTGGGGGCCACCAGTCTTCTTTTGAGAGGAAGCCTTTTGAGAGACAGCAAAGCTGTCTGTCTCTTTGCTCCTGCAAAACTGGACCTCTAATGGGTCTCATCTTGTCTGACATCCATTCTGCCTCTGGGCCTTTGCACTTCTTCCTTTTGCCAGAGTGCACTGCTTTCAGGGTGTCCTTGTGGCTCACTCTGTTACTGTCTTCAGCGTTTTCCTCAGCTTCTAAAGCTGAAGTCACACCATTCCTAGTCGTCTTTGTCTGTGAATGTTTCTCCATGGTCTCCATCACCAACTATTGTGTGTATGTTTTCCTTATTTTGTGTCTCTCCCCATCTATAATAACCCCACAATGACAGGAACCTTGTCTGCATCACCAGTGCCGAGTCCCAGCAAGGAACCAATGCAAGAGGGTACTTGTAGAACGCAGAGCTTTGTGTCTGCATTGAGCCAATGGTGGCGACAGGGACAGGTGTGATGTGAAATAAGCACGGCGGGCACTGTGTCCCAGAGGAGGGCAAGGTGCCCTGGAGGGCTCCACACACTATTTCTGTGGGGTGATGAGGGCTGGGCCCAGGGGTGTGTGACTGTCATGGAGGTGCTGAGGAGACTTTCATTCCTCTCTCTCCAGCTGTGAAAATGCACAATTGTTAGCGTTCAGAAATCTTCACTGTTGTGACTTGTTATTTGGAAGAGCAGAAATGACAGCTGTGTTAAAAACATGAAACTTCCATGCAGCCTGTTTTACCAAGTGGGAGAATACATAAGTGTTGCCTTAAAAGTGACGGTGATGCAACTGCAAATTATACGTCATCTTCACTTGGGCCTCTCTGGTCTGGTCCTTGCGCAGACCCAAACCTCAGGAGCCAGGTCTCGTTTTGGGAGAGGAGAATCCATGGAGTGAGGAGGCACTGAAGGTTTCACCTCTTATTTTTTTCCTTTGTTGGAAACCTCTTGCCGGGGGGCCCAGTCTGAACTATTGTTCATTGATTTTAGATTTTATGTTTTAGGTTTTTGAGACAGGGTCTTGCTATGTAGTCAGGGATTGGCCTTGAACTCACTGTGTAGCCTAGGCTGGCCTTGAATATAAGATGATTCTCTTACCTCAGCCTTCTTGAGTGCTGGGATTATAGGAATCTGCCACCATGCCCAGCTTCATTTTTGGATAGTTTGACTTTGTTTCTAATTTAATTTAGATAAAGCGTATTTTCTATAATTTTATTATGATGGAGAACTTGACTAGTGAGATTTTAAAATGTCCATGAATGAGTATTCATATTTTATTTCTGAACTATTTAAGCAGAAATATGAGCTCTAGAGCTGACCTTTTGGAGTTTGAGTCTCATCTCTGGCTCGTGGTCATCTTGTGACCTGAGATTGTTGCTGTCTGTCTGGAGGACAGGACCCTCCCAGCACCTGATCTCTAGGCCTGTTGGGCAAGGTAAGTGGCACTTTGTAGCTAGGAGAAGGAGGCCTATCCCTTTTCAGTAACTATTACAATAACAAAAATGATGATTGCTTTTGTTAGAAGTAGATAGCAAAAATCCATTGATGCTAAGTACAGTATCTTGTTTCGTTCTGACTTCAGGCCCCTAAAACATGTCAGTACCAGTAAGTTTTGAATAGGAAAGAAAACATACAGTTCTGTGCATATTGGACTCCAGGTGTGCAGTTAATTTCCATGAGCATAAAATACTTAGTGGGAAGACTTATTTATTTATTTATTTATTTTTTGGGGAAGACTTATTTTAAAACTTTTAGGATTCACATTTTGAAATGCTCTGAATTACTGCTTTCAAACTTAGACAAAGCTTTTTCTTCTTTTTAAATATAACAGGCTTGTAAGGAGAGTGGTACCTTTATGTTTAGTCCTCAGTTTGGCAGTGTGGGTTCTGGTTGCAGTTGTTATTCAGCAGTGCTCAGCTGAACTCTCTCCCCAGGAACTCACCTAATTAGGGGAAATCTTACCCACTGTGCTCTGCTGTAGCAGGGCTGTCTGTCTTAGGCCTCTTATTGAGGTTCCTGTCATTAGTGCCTGAGTTGAGCTTCCACAAGGCCTATGGGACATTGGTTTAAGTATTTTCCTTTTGTAAATGGCATAGATAATTTCCAGGCACTTGTACTTTTGTTTTCCACTCTTGACTTTTGCTTAGGTTTCTTAGGATAAGAAACTTAGAGAGCAGTAACTCAGAGCAAATTCATAGCGGCATCATGGCTTTCAAGAGCCAGCTAACATCTGAAAGAAAACAAGAACCTTTTGTAAAAAGACAGGGCACTGTTGGACTTACTTTCCCTTTGAAAATTCTATTCTCATTATGGTGTTTCTATATACATAATTATATAAAGGTGTTCTTCATGGACATGTATGTATGTTTGTATGCATGTTTTTGAGACAAGAGTCTTGCTGTGTAGTCCAGGCTGGGCTTGAACTGGTGGCAGTGCTCATGCCTCAGCCTCCCAAGTGCTGGGATTACAGGCATGTAGCACCACACATGGGACATTATTTTAATAATTGTCTTTGTTTTGAGTCCCATTTTCCTTTTTTTTTTTTTTTAAATCTATTTTATTCAAAAAGAAAAAAAAACTACAACAAAATTTCAAAGCATGTCAGTCAGGGAGCAACAATGGTATATACATTATGTGTTGTCATCCCCAAATCATTCACCCAGAGCACAAGACATCTGCATTCAATTGTCTGAACAATATCAGTACAAATCTTTCTCTTCAGTGAACTTAGAGAAATCAGTAGTATAACTATCTTAACTGTTTTTATACATAATACACATAAATGTATGTTTTTTCTTTTAGCTTGTCACACTAATGAAACAATGCGATGTTTATACATGTATGTCTTACTTATTTCACTGAGTATGTTTTCAAGGTACAACCATTTACCTATAAAAGTGTCCAGCGTATCATTCTTTATGGCTGAATAATACTCCATAGTATAAAAATAACCACATCTTTTTTATCTGTTCCTCAGTCAATGGACATTTAGATTGTTTCCAAGATCTGAGGCCCATTTTCCTGTTGGCAAAACATTTAGTAGCAAATTTTCAATATTTGCAGAAATGAAAAAATAGAATTTGTATAACTATAAATGTTTACTAAAGAAAAGGAAAAATATAATCAAGAAAATAATACAGTGTTTTATTTCAAGTTATTTTCAGTGAGAAAATTATTTTACTGTGTAGATTGAATAGGTTGAATAATTGTGTAGGTTGAATAATTGGCTTAATTTTTTTGGTAATAGTTTTACTGGTATGTAGTTTATATACCATATAATTCACCCTTTCAAAGTATACACTGAAGTAGTAGTTTTTGGTATAGTCACAGAGTTGTACAAATATCACACTATCTTAACTGTAAACTATTTTCACCACCTTGGAAAGAAACCCTGTGCCCATCAGCAGTCACCGTTCACCTCTCATGTCCTGGCTCCTGGCAGCCCCCACCCTGCCTTCTGCTTCCGTGGGCTTGCCTGTTGGGAGGCTCCTTTGGTGCCTGCATGTGACTCCTTTCCCAGTAACCTTTCCATGGTTCGTCTGAATTATAGTCTTTGCTGCTTTCCTTTGCACTCCCTCCTTTTGCGTATTGGGAGTTGAACCCAAAGTTGTCCCACTGAATTACATCCCCAGCTTTTAGATTGGGGTCCAGTCATGGCAGTGACCTTGAACAGGTTACTTCCCCTCTCCAAGCCTGTCATCCTCAACTGTGAATTGAAGAGGAGTGCTTGTCTCACAGAGGGGTTATGGGCACTGGAAATGTGCAAAGTCCATGCCATCGGCACCTAGCAATAAGCACGCAAAACAGTGACGACAGTGGCTCTTACCCAATGCCAGCAGGTTTTAGTGTTATGGAAGTGTGATCTTCATGAGACCCTTGTGGTGTTTTTCAAACTTTTTGCACCATGACCCACCTGAAGAAACACTTGTCGCCAGGCATTGTGGTTCACACCTGCAACCCCAGCACTTGGGAAGTGGAAGCAGTTTAAGGCCAGCCTGAACTATGTAGCACGCCCTCTCTTTAAAAACCTTAAAGAAAAGAGAATAAAAGAAACACCTTTAAAATGTGACTTCTTCCCTGTGCACTCACCCATATATTCCTTCTGTAATGCAGCCAAGTGTCTTCCTGCGCTTACATATGCAGTACACTGTTTTTTAAGACTTTCTTTGGTGGGGGCAGGGTCTTCTGTTATAATTCAGGGTGGTCTTGAACTCATCGTGTAGCTCAAGCTGGTCTGAAACTCAGTGGCAGTCCACTTGTATCAGCCTCCTGAGTGTTGGAATTACTGGTGTATGTCACTGTGCCTGACTGACTACAGGACTACTAGAACAATTTTAGACATAATAGAAAAATGGAGCAGAAAGCACTTTTTACCCTCTATTGCTGCTTTCCCTCATGGTCCCCTCATTACTAATATCTTGCATTTAGTGTGGTAAACTAAATTGGACCAATAGTGATGTGTTTTTGTTGACCACCATTGATAGCTGATGTCTGCATTTACTCTTGGTGTTGTAGGATGCTGTGGCTTTAACAAATGAGCAGTGATTCTAGTGCCATACACTGGGCATCGGTGCCCAAGAAATCCCTGCATTCCATCCATGAATTCCTCTGAACCCTAGAAGTCAGTGACTCTTACTGTCACTATCGTTTTGCTTTCTCATAGGGTTGGAGAATGGATGTGGGTTTTTCCAGTTGGTTCTTTCACTTAGCAGCATGTGTCTATAGGCCTCCATATCTTTTTGTGATTTGATGGATCATTTTGTATTGCTGGATAATATTCCACTGTTTGATGTGCCACACTTCATTTATCTGTTCACCTACTAAAGAACATCTTGCTTCCAATTTTTTGCAATTACAGATAAAGCCATTACAAACAATTATGTGTAGGCTTCTGTGTGGACTTCAGTTTTTAGCTCCTCTGGGTAAACACTGTGGAGTGCAACTACTGGGTCTCATGGTAAAAGTGTGCTGTATTGTGAGGCAGCTGCAGCATTTCGCGTGCACGTCAGTTAGTTCTAGCATTGTTGTGGCACTGTTTGGGACTTTAAGTGGTGGTGGTTGATTTTGTTCTAATAGAGTTTCCTAAGTAACCTGTTCTGGTGAACATCTTTACACATGTTTGTCATATGTATGTTTTCCTAGATCAGCCAGATTGTGCATTTCACAAATTGAGTTGTTTTGTTGAGTTTTAAGTTTTTTGTACACTTAGAGTATGTCTTTTTTTTTTTCTTTTTAATCAGTACCAGAGATCGAACTCACAACCACTTGCTTGCAAGGCAGGCGCTTAGCCACTGAGCTAAATCCCCAGCCCCTAGAATATAAGTCTTTATGAAATATATATTTTGCAGATATTTTTTTCCCAGTCTCAGTCTTGACTTTTCATTCTCAGTGCTGTTTTATATTATTTTATTTCATTGAAAAATGAACTGATCCCACCTGGCATAGTGGCACATGGCGTAACTCCAGCACACAGGATGCTGGGGCAGGAGGATCCCTGTGAGTTTGAGGCCAACCTGGGTTATATAGCAAGTTCATGGTCAGCCTGAGCTACATAATGAGACCCTATCTCAACAAAGCAAAACAAAACGAAAACACCCTCCAAAATGAACTTGTCCTGATAGATTGATTTCAGAGCCCACAAGTAGGTCATAGCCTGCAGTTTGCAGTTTAGAGTTTGTCCTGCTTCTGTGGCAGTCATATGCACGATGTCAGTGAGGTATCCATCATTCCAGGCAGACCCCCGACACTGGTGCACAGTGAGGTCAGAACTCACACTTCTTTTTTTCTGTCTTAGAATTCACTCTTTCACACTCTCTCTCATATAGGTAATTCCTTCAAATGCATGTCTTTACACTCTGAAGGAGCTAAGTGAATAAGGAGAGTATGTCTATTTTGTATTCTGTGCAATAATGTATAACTGTATTTAGCCAGTTCACATTGGTGAGAGGGAATTTTTATATGATAAAATATATTTTTGTTTTGTTTTTTGGTGGAATATATTTTTAATGTTAAAATTTAAAAATGGATGAAATAGCGATTTAAATTAAACAGTATTGGTACATTTTTTTCTCCCTTTTTTCAGTCAGATTTTATTAGTACATTTTAAATATACATAGTGATCACATTCATCATACAGAATTTGTACTTGTACATGCTATGACTTGATTTTTTTCAAATCCATTTTATTCAAAGAGAAGAAGAGAAGAAGAAGAGGAAGAGAAAAAGAAGAAGGAAGAGGAAAGAGGAGAGGAAAAGGAGGAGGAGGAAGAAGAAGAAGAAGAGGAGGAGGAAAGAGAAGAACCAACTGTAACAAAATTTCGAAGCATGTCAATCAGGGGATAACAATGGTACATACACTGTGCATTGTCATCCCCAAATCATTCACCCAGAGCACAAGACGTCTCCCTTCAGTTGTCTGAACAATACCAGTGCAAATCTTTTTCTTCAAAGGATCTTTTTTTTTTTTTTTTTGAGACAGGATATCACTAAGTAGTTACAGCTGGCTTTGAACTAACTCAGCATGTAGTCCAGGCTGGCCTTGAACTCTAGGCCTCAGTACTCCTGCCTCAGCCTCTCGAATGCTGAGACTACAGGCATGGACCACCACACCTGGCACTTTTTTGTCTTAATTTCATTAATTTCCTCTTTGGTCTTTATAATTTCTTTCCTTCCACCAGCTTCAGATTTGGATTGTACTTGTCTTTCTAGCACTATGAGGAGCATTATTAGATTATTTAGTTCGGGTCGCTCTGTTCTTTTTGTGTGTGTATTCACAACTCTAACCTTTCCCTTTTAAGAGCTGCCTTTGTGTTCCATGGCTTTTGGTGCGCTGTGCTCCCATTGCCGTTTGATTCTGGGATCTTTGTTATTTCTTCCCTGGTTTTCTTGGGATCCATTGATTGTTCTTCAGCATATTGTTTAGTCGCCACGTGTGTGTAGTTTCTGTGGATTCTTTTGCCATTGGTTTCCCACTTCATTCTGGTTTGACCTGATGTTAACAGAGAGTTATTTTGGTTTTTTCATATTTATTTCAGCACACTTTGTGGCCTAGTTCCCTATACTATTGAGAAAAAAGGTGTATTCTGCTATTGGATAAAACACCCTGTAGAGATCTCTTAAGTCCATTTGTTCGGTGGTATGGCTTAATTCTGATATTTCTGCGTTGTTTGTTTTCGTTTTTTTGTCTGACTTGTCTACTTGTGAGAGTGATTTTTTTTTTTTTTTTTTTTTTTTGGTACTGGGGATCAAGCTCAAGGGCCTCACACCAAGCAGGCGCTTATGCTGCTGAGCTAAACCCTCGACCCAACAGTGGGATTTTGAAGGCCCAACGGTGACTGTATTGGTGCCTGTCTGTCCAAGTCCAGTAGTTCTTTTTTTTTACTTTTTCTGTGAAGCTGTGTGTGCTGACATTGGGTGCACAGATATCCCTGATTGTTTTCTTTTCCTACTGAACTCATCTCTTCCCAGTATTGTTTTTTTTGTTTTTGTTTTTGGTACTGGGGATCTAACTCAGAATCTCATGCTTGCCACACAGGCGCTTATACTGCTGAGCTAAATCCCTAACCCTCTTTTCCAGTTTTGCAGTGCCCACCTTTATCTTTCCTGGTCAATTTTGGTTTGAAATCTGCTGTGTGTGAAAATAAGGAAGCTACTCCTGCTTGTCTGGGGCTCTTGGTGAATGGGGCATTGTTTTCTACCGTTTTGCATTCAGTCTTCATGGCTCCTTTTGGAGAGGTGATTCTTCTGTAGGCGATGTTTCATTTCATTGCATTTTGTTTTTTACTCATGTCTGCTGGTCCGCATCTTTGGATTGGGGAGTTGAAACCATCGATCAAGAGTTATTACTGTTAGGTGTTTATTGAATAATGTCGTTGTATTATTTTTTCTAGTGCTGATTGTTTTTTCCCTTTTGTTTAATTACACTCCCAGTTAGATGTGTTCTTTATTTTTGGGATTGTTGATGCTTGTGGCTTCCCTGTCTCTGTCTAGAATTCCCTCAAGTATTTTCTGCAACTCTGGTTTAGTGGTCATGTATCTCTTTAGGATTTCTTTGTCATGGAAAGTCTCTACTTCTCTTATCAGTTTTGGAGACTAATTTTTGATAGTTTTTTTCGTTGTGTGTGTGTGTAAGATAGGGTCTTTCCCTGTAGTTCAGGCTGGCTTTGAAACTGTGTGTGTGTGTGTGTGTGTGTGTGTGTGAGAGAGAGAGAGAGAGAGACAGAGACAGAGACAGAGAGACAGAGAGAGAGCAAGTACCTTTCTCAGGCTGGCTTTGAAACTCATATAGGGGGCTGGGGATTCAGCTCAGTGGCATAAGCGCCTGCCTTGCAAGCACATGGTCGTGAGTTCGATCCCCAGTACCAAAAAAAAAAAAAAGAAGAAGAAAGAAAGAAACTCATTATGTAACCTAGGCTGGTCTCAACCTCAAGGTGAGCCTCTTGCCTTATCCTCCCTAGTTAGTTCTGGGGTTACAGATGTACACTACCACACCCAGTTTGAATACAGTTTTTGAGCATCAATTTAATGTACATTTAACTTAGACTTGATGCTATTAAAATATGTAAAAATTCTTGTCTCAAGAGGGTTAAGAATGATGTCTGCAGCCTTAAGCTTTTCATTTAAAAAAAAAAATTGTGGTACTTGAGTTTGGATCTGCAGAGCACTAAATTATATCGCTGGCCCCTTTCTTTTTCTTTTTCTTTCCCCTTTCTCCTCAAAATTTTCTTCTTTGAGACAAGGTCATTAAATTGCCCAGGCTGGCCTTGAATTGTGATCCTCCAGCCTATAAATTTGATATTGTAAGTAGTATGGTAATTAGTAATATTAGAACCTCCCAAGTAGCTGGAATTATAGGCATGTACACCATGCCCAAAACTACTTCTCAAGTTATTTAGAAGGAAAAAAAAAAATTTTTTTTGAGATGGGGCACATAGTATAGTCCAGGCTGGCCTTGAATTCAAAGTGATCCTCCTGCCTCAGCCTCCCAAGAACTGAGATTGCAAATGGGTACACACAGCTGGCTATTTCAAAATTTATAAATCACTCTTCTACAGTCATTTCTATTTCATTTCCAAAACAATACAAAGTCTAACCATGGGAATTGAACTTAGTACGATCTTTTTTTTTCTTTTTTTTTTTTTTAAATTTAGTACGATCTTTCTAAACTATACCTCTTTAGAGTGAGTTCTTTTCCCCGAAATTGCAGCAGGTGGAAATACCCTCCCCCCCCTTGCCCTGCAGTGCCACCTTGTGGAAAGAGGCGAGGCTTTGGCAAGAGACACTGTTAATCTCTGCATCAAATACCATGTGCCTGTCTTGTTCAGGGCTCCTGATTTTCCCACTAGCATTTTTTCCCAAGACTTTTTCTTCTCTGTATGCAGACAAACTCAGCGAATAGAGGGTAAAATTCTCGCCAGGGATCTTAGGAGTGAGAAGCAGACAAGCAAGTTAGCCTGCCTGGCTCCCAGGTCTCCACTGAGGAGTTCACAGTGTCATGGCACATGCGAGCACTGGTGTCAGGGGTGGCCTGGCGGAAGTGCGTGCCTCCAGGGAGCCAAGAGCCATAGGTGTCAGCTGGTGCTGAGTCTGCAGAGCTGGGGGCAGCGGGTAGGCCCGATCACGTGCTGAATGAAGAGAGCAGCGCTGCCATGTGCATGTGTGGGGCTGGGCTGAGCGCCTTGAGGAGGACAGCAGGGGCAGCGCCCCCAGGCAGGAGTGGCAGAGGGGAGGAGTGTGGGGACAGTGGTGGCGTGCGTTGCAGGGCACCTGGGGCCCTGTGGATGGTGGGTGGGGCTTTGGGATTGATTCTCAGGAGTGGAGCTCATGGGAGGGTTCAGCCAAGAGCTGTATCTTCAGGGCAGGTACAGAAACAGCCCAGTGAGGCTGCTGCTCTGCCAGACACACATCGACAGTGCCCCGTGCTGGGCTTGCGGCAGACAGGCGGCCAGATTCTGGGCACCGTTTGAAGTCAGGGCCAGTAGCATTACTAACATGTTGTTGCTGGCATCTGAGAGAAAGAAGCCAAGCCCCTGCCTGCGTGGGTGGGCAACCGCTCCCGGGTGCCTGTTTTTTTTCATACTTAAAGGATGTGGGATGAGGTGCTTGGGGTGACATCCTGAACTTAGTTTTCCCTACAGTCCTAACATTTCTGAGGTTCTAAATTGAGCAGAGCAGCAACACATGGGGTCTGGGAGCAGTGGCCATATGGGATGGGGGCGTGTGGTCTGGAAAGCTAAGAGGCTATTCTTCCTCTGCCTGTCTCTGCCCTGTTGGGTCCTTCCTGTGGTGTTTTTGAGCTACTGATTAGCTCTCAGGTGAGCTTTTCCAAGTTATTAGCGTTTGGTACAGGTTTTAGCTTCCGACTTTGCGGCAGTTATCTTTTGTTATCTCTGACTTCCCTTTCCACAGGAAGCAGCAGTAGCTGGTCAAGGTAAGCTAGGGAGCTAAAGGGTAAGCTGAGTGGGTCAGGGCCAGCAAAGTCAGAGGGCTGTTGTTCTAGACAGTATGATAGACTAGCCATCTGAGCTCCTGCTGAGAGACCAGGGCCAGCGGTGGGTGAGGGAGCAGCTTCCCCTTCCCCAGCAGTCTCAGCCAAGTCAGGGCAGAGCTAGGGCAGAACCTGGGTTTCTCCTCCTGGGCTTGTTTGTTCTTAAGTTGTTTCTTACTTCCTTTTCTGGAAGTCTTGCAGATCCCACTTTTTAAAAACAGCTTTTTAAGGTATAATTATTTTTTTTCTTGCAGATATTTAATTTTTATTTGTACATATTTGTAGTCAGTGATTACGTGCAGCATGAGGAGTTAACACGTGTACTTAATACATTTGAATTCTTTTTAAATTACCTTTCCTTTCCCTCATGTCCCTCTCCCTCCTTCTCTTGAGGCCTATTTCTTTTATTTTTATTTTAAAAGAGAAACAGAAAAATCAAAAAGCAAAAAAAAGAAACAACAAAAACAAAACAGTAGCAGAAAAACCCCAACATAATTCTTATGCCATAAAATTGGCCTACATTAACCGGACAATTTGATGATCTTCAGTAGATGTACACAGTTGTGTAATCAACATTGCCATCTAATTTTAGAACATCTCTGTGGTCCCTAAAAGAAATTACGTGTGTCTGTTTACAGTCTCTCCATTCCTACCGCCAGTGCTAGACAATCACTGATCTTCCTATCTGTAGATTTGACTATTTTTGGACATTTTATATTAATTCAGTTTTACAATATATATTTGTTTTGGTGTCTGAGCTCTTTTACCAGCATGATGTGTTCAGAGTTCAGAGAACTTTGTTATGGCCTACAGCGTACTTGTTACTTTGTGTTACTATGTAGCATTCCATTGTACTGGTATGGGAGGGGGGTTTCTTACCTTAGTTGGTTGAGTTTCCTCTTTGTGGCTGTTGTGAACATTTACCTGCAGTGCTTTTGTGTGGACATGGGTTCTTCTGGGGGTGGGTTCTTTGAGGGGGGAACAATTGTCTATGCCAGGCAGGAGAGACTCCCATCAGCTGTCATCCCTTTCGCAGGTGCCCAGGCTCCCTCTTCTCTACATCTTTGTTGGTGTGTGGTTTTGTCTGTTTTTCTGCTTACAAGCTAGTTCCTACTTTTTTTTCCTTTGGCCTGGGCAAAGCAGCTTTATTAGAGAAAGCTAGGATTACACAGGATTTAAGAGTTAGGTCCCTAACTCTGGTGTTGAGGTTTTTTTTTTTCTTTCTTTCTTTCTCTTTCTCTTTCTCTTTCTCTTTCTCTTTCTTTCTCTCTCTCTCTCTCTCTCTCTCTCTCTCTCTCTCTCTCTCTCTCTCTCTCTCTCTCTCTCTCTGTACCAGGGATTGAACTCACGACCTTGTGCTTGCCAGGGCAGGCACCTACGCCACTAAGCTAACTCCCAGCCAGAGGCCCTTTCTCTTGCCAGAGGTGGATACAACACTGACAAAATGCCATTTGTACTGCATCCGCTGCTTGGCCTGGCTTGTCTTCTCCTCCTCTTTGGCCACTTTGGGAGTTTGACCTCACTTTTCCAGCCCAAGCAGGACTTTACCACCAAGCATGTGGCCAGCTACTTCCAGGGTGGCCAGAACTTCCACCCCATCTTGGCCTAGGGTGGCCTCATCCTCCAGAGGCTTGCCTGCCAGGAATACAACTTGATTTTCCGGGGTGAGGCCACATGAGCCTTGATCTAGGCAACTGTTTCCTAGCTGGTCACTTTGAAGGTATGTAGGTCCCAGGTGTGGACAAAGAGCTGCATGTTGATGACTGAATGGCTGATCCAGCTACCACTATCATGAAGATGGAATTCAGAGAGAGCTTCACAATACCCCCCCCCACACACACACACAGGGTCTTGCTGTGTAGCCCAGGCTGGCCTGAAACTCACAGTGATCTTCCTGTCTCAGCCTCCCATGTGGTAGGATTATAGGCATGTACCACTATGCCCAGCTAATTCCTACTTTTTAATGGCTAGCACATTTTTTTTTAAAGAAAAAGAAAAAAGACAAAACAAAAATGGGTAGAGGTAATGCATAGTTTCGAAGAAAAATATTAACATTAAGAAATTACTAGTTGATGAGTTACATATTGTCCTCTTAGAAATAGTTGTTCAAGTTACAAAATCAAAGGATCAAAGGTGGACAGATACTTAGACATTCACAGTGCAAACCGTTCTGTTCAGTGATCTAATGAAAACTTAGTAATATGGTCATCTATCTTACACACTTAAACATACATACAGTTACAGCCTTTAGAGCACTTTCTGTCCCTTTCACTTTCACAATTTCTATTATACATTTTGGGTCTTATTACTCTTCCAGTTTTTAAATTTTTTACACTAGAGAAACAATGTGATATTTACAAACGTGTGTCTTATTTATTTCACTTATGAGTATGGTCTCAAGTTGTCTCCATTTACCTATAAAGGCCTCAAGATTTTCCTTTTTATAGCTGATTAATAATTCCATTGTATAAAAATACCACATCTTTTTCATCTACTCTGCAGTTGATGGGCATTTTGGTTGTTTCCAAGATTTAGCTATTACAAATTGTGCTGCTATAAACATGGGTGCACATGTATCACTGTGACATGACTTTTTCAGTTTTTCTGGGAAAATACCCAGGAGGGAAATAGCTGAGTTGAATGGAACTTCCAATCCTAGTTTTTTTGAGGAATCTCCATACTGATTTCCATAGTGGCTGCACCCATTCTACACTCCCACCAACAGTGGAGCAGTATTCCTTTTTCACCACAGCCTCGCCAGCGTTTATTATCAGTTGTTTTCTTGATGGCAGCCATTCTTTCCAGAGTGAGATGAAATCTCAATGCTGTTTTAATTTGCATTTCTCGAATGATCAGTGATGGTGAACATTTCCTTATGTATTTATTTGCCATTTGTATATCTTCATCTGAGAAATGTGTAGCACATTCTTAATTTGTACCAAAAACATCATTTAAATGCCATTTAGAAAAATTTTTGAAGAGTGTATGGATTACATAAGTTAGGGATTATTTGACTCTGTTTGCTTTCTTGCACAGTTTGAGGTGCCTTTGAAAGCAAGGGCCGGGGATGTCTTTTTGGATACAGCTGCCTGCTTCCTTCTGCCTTGCACCCTTTGTACTTACTGGGGTATTATACTCGGGTGACACGCTAGGGAGAGAACCCACCTTCTGTCCTCAGTGCCTGTTTAGTTCTGAGCTCATCACACTTGTTTATACTAAAAAGTATGTCACACATGAGACTTAGATGATTTCAAGACAAGGTAATGGGTCACAACTCACTTTGTGAGTCACAAACACTGTTTAAGTAGAGGATGAAGTCAAGAACACTGACGACTTAGTGTCAGGCTCTGGGCGGGGAAGGGGCTCCAGTCCTTAGAGCAGGGTGGAGAGGAGGAGGCACTCTCAGGCAGGCCAGGCAGGACAGTGGTGGCTGAAGCAGGGGTGCTGGGGATGCAAGAGCAGGGGTCCTCTTAGCACACACTGTCTTCCTCCTGGCACATTGTCTATTTTCTTCCTATAGCTAAGCGTATCTTCCCTTTTCAACATACTGGTCTTTTAGGAGAGTCTTTAGCTGTTTTCTTTAGTTCCCTAATCCTGTTGGGTTTCCTCTGTTTTGTACATTTTATTTGTTTATTTGTTTATTTTTGTCTTTTTGAGACAGGCTCTCACTGTGCAGTTTAGGTTGCCTTGAACTCTGTGTAACCCAGGCTGGCCTTGAACTCACTGCAGTCCTCTTGCCTCAGCCCCCTAAATGCAGGGATTCAAGTGTGCACCACCACACCCAGCTTATACATGTTACTAAAGTAAAGTAACATTACTGGTTAAACTGTTTGCCATCAATTATGAGATGCATTGTGACTTCAGATTAGAGGAATATATACAGAAACGGCTCCCAGGTCGGTGCAATGTGGTATTTGTGCTGGAGAACCTTTCAGGTCAGCTTTCCTCACAGGTAGTGCTTTAGGGACAGAGGTGCCATCCAGGGAGCAGCGGGGGGTTCACCTTGAGTGCATTTAAATCTGTCATGGTCATAATGCATTTGGTTTGGAGTAATAGAGATTAGGAAAATGAATTTTATACAATGGATATTGTAAAATGGGAAGAAGCTTCTAAAGGAAAGAGAAACTGGAATGGGGGAATGACGAAAAGAATGCAGGGAGAAAGAAAAAATATATATAGGAGAGATATATAGAACTGTATGTATATAGTTAAGATCGTTAAACTATTTATTTCTCTTAGTTCATTGAGAAGAAAGGTTTGTGCCAATATTGTTTGAACAATTAAAAACCGATATCTTGCACTCTGAATAACTGATTTAAAGATAACAATACATGATGTGTTCACCATTGTTACCTTCTCATTGTTTTGAAATTTTTTTTCCTCTTCAAAATTTTTTTTAAAAATGAATTTTGCTAGAATTGGGCAAAATTAGGATTATTAAAGGCTATGAAATAGAACATAAAAAATGAAGTAACGGTTAGTGACTTTTGTAAAGGTTATTTGGTAGCTATTAGTATTTAAAAGTAACTGTTCAGACTCATAGCCCGTTCTGCTTCTTCTCCCCCTTTCTTACACTGAACACATCATCAGTTGAAAAGCGTTGATAATTCAAAAAATGCTCCAAAATAGTCTTGCCACTCTGTTCCGACATTGTGTTCCCAAAGAACTCTACTTCTAAAGCTGAGTGGTTGGTGCAGACCTGTGATACAGACTACTCAGGAGGCCGAGGTACAGGGATCAGACATTTAAGAGCATTCTGGGTAATTTAGGGAAACTGTGTCTTCAAATAAAAAATCAAAAGGGGTGGAGACATAAGTCAGTGGCAGAGCATGTGTTTAGCATGTCGAGGCCCTGGGCGCAATCACCAGCACCAAAAGAACAATGTGTGTATGAAAAACAAATAATGCCTGTTTATCACACAGCTGATGTGTTGTGTTTCAGTTATGTGTATGTATTTTCTCAGGTCTAGGGCCTCATGGGAGTCCTGTGTTTGTATGTTATATGTGAGGTCAGCCGGATTTTATTGTGTGCACCTCACGCTAGGCACTGAGTAGGCCACTGGGAATGTAAGATTCACCAGCAGATTGCCTGGAAGGCGTAGTCTCCTGAGGGGAGGGAAGTGTGTTGGTGCTCACTGGGGGAAATGGTGGTTGTGCAGAGATGGAGCTGGGAGAGCTCTGTAAATAGGAGTTTACAGCAACAGGAAGGGAGTTTAGTAGAGGAAAGGTGGCCAGGGAGAACTTCCTTAGCGACCAGGAGTGAGGTTAGTGGTTGGAAGGATTGGGGGTCTAGTTTGTCCTAGCATCTAGGTTTTCTCTGAGTGTGTTCTGTGAAAATCTAGGCTTCATGCAATTCTCCTCACGTGAACATCAGTGCATTAGACGCGAGAGGAAAGAAGCCTGTTGGCTGTGTAGGTACAGAGTGTTTCGGGAAGGGCTGCTGTTGGCCTAGGGAGTCCTTAGTATTTAGGCAGGGGCGTGACTTCACTTGATTCATCTATAAAGAAATGACCTGGTGCCAGTGGAGGCTGGGTTGGAGTGAGGGGAGTTTGGTAGCAGAAGGAAACTAGTTCAAAACTGTTTACCATAAAATGTGACTGTTAGTACTAACACATTTAATCACATTTAATTTCAGTATGTAGGCATTTGGGGCATTCCTGAGGGAGAAAATTTAACAATGAGCTGAAGTTATATTTAGGGATTGAACTCATGACTTGGTGCTTGCCAGGCAGGTGCGTATGCTGCTGAGCTATATCCCCAGCCCAATCAATAGAGATTTTAAGGGAAGGAAGAGTTTTGGAACATGAAAGTTTTATTTTCTCATTTTTGATAAAAAAAAAATAAAATAAAATAGAAATACTTCATAATGGTTTCTTATTGAAGAACATCTTTGGTTTAAATTGTAATTTACAGATACCATATTTTAAAAGTCTCTTCCAATGTGATGTTTTAAGACCTTCAATCAAAGTAGTAGATTTTGGGGGGGTACTGGGGATCAAACCCATGGACATCCTGACACTGAGCTAGCTCCTTCCTAGCTCCATTACTTATTTTTGTTGTTGTCATTGTTATTGTTTAAGAATTTGAAACACAGTCTCATAAAATTGTCCAAGTGAGACTTGAACTTGGGATCTTCTTACATCAGCCTCCTGAGTGCTGGGATTAGAGGCATGCACCGTCATGCCTGGTATCATTTTTTGAATCATAGTTAGAAAAGGCATTGTACGTTGCTGTTATATGAGAGAATTAACCTAGGTTTTATTCTAGAATTTTTAAGGATTTATGATTTTATATGAATGTTTGATCTTTTTGGAACTTTTGGTAGTGTAAGATACGGTGTGAATCTAGTTTTTTTCCTACACGAATGTTTTAGTTGCTCAGCCATCGTTCATTACGTAGTTCTTTTCCTTCTTTTATTTTGCAGAACACTTCTGTCATTTCTCATCTTTCCATATGGAGTTGGCTCTTGTGTGGGACATTAGTTTGCTCTCTGCTCCATGTGTCACTGTGATGGGATTTTGAGGTGCACGGCATCTGTCATGCTGGTTCTTTTCAGACACACCTCTGAGAGTTCCCCCAACTTCTCTTATTTTCCTTCCTTTCACAAGAACTTTAGAATCAGCATATGTATTTCTAGAACGTAATACTGCAGGCATTTGGGAAGCGAGACGTTGGAGAGGTCACCTTAAATTTTTAGATTAAACTTTTCATAGTAAGGAATCTAAACTTTAGTTTTAATCTTTTCTCTTACAGATGATATTAACTGTGTTCTTGAGCAACAATGAACAGATTTTAACAGAAGTTCCTATAACACCAGAAACAACCTGTCGAGATGTTGTAGAGTTTTGCAAGGAACCTGGAGAAGGCGGATGCCATTTAGCTGAAGTGTGGAGGGGAAATGGTATGTATGAGGGTCCCTGAAGGTGACTGAGTACACATAATTCATCGCGTGTCCAGTGGAGAATATAACTTCTGAGTCTCAGTTATCAGTGGCAATAAGGAATTGAGTAATTGAAATAAACCGTTGCATCATGTGGGATCCTATACAATGTGTATTTGTGAGAAAGTAATGACTACCTCATGCAAAACCTTTGGCATTTCTGAGGTGTGTGCCTTGGTTTGATGCATAGAAAGGAGTTTGTAAAGATTTTAAATAGGGAGTGACATTGTAATGACATTTTGAAAATAATGCTTTGAGAAAGTACCTTATAGTGTGGCATAATGGGTCTGAGTTGGACAGTAAGACTATGACCCATTAGAACATGATGAGCTCGAGGTGATGATGAGATAGGTATCCAAATGGAATCGTCAGCGCTTGCTTAGCGACAAGTCTTCAGGCTCCTTTTAAACGTTTATTAAAATATAATTTGCTTCCATACAATTCCTTCATTCAAGTATGCAATTCAGTGGTTTTAGTACACTCACAGTGTTGTCAAGCATCACCATAATCAAGTCTAGATAATTTTCCTCACCTCAGAAAGAAAGTCCATATTCATTAGCAGTGATTCCACTTTCTCTCAATCCATAGATAGCCATTAACCTACTCTGCTTTGCTTATTGCAGACATTTCATATGAACAGAATCATACAATATGTAATTCTTCTGACTAGCTGCTAGTGCTACTTTCTTTTTTTTAATTCATTTTTTTGTGACAGAGTCTCATTATGTAGTGCAGGCTGACCCTTAAACTCACTATGTAGCCTAGGACGGCCTTAAACTCACAGCAGTCTTCCTGTATCAGCCTTCTAAGGGCTGGGAGGATTGGGATGTGCCACCACACCTCGGTTGGCTTCTTAATGTCATGTTTTTGAAGTTCATCCATGTTGAAGCATTTAGCAGTCGTTCATTCCTTTTTGTTGCCACTATTCCATTGCATGACTGTACTGCATTTTATCCCTTCATAGTTAGGCAGTTTGTGATGGACATTGAAGTTTACGCTGTTGGCTGTCATGCATGATGCTGCTATGAACTCCTGCAAGTTTTTGTGTGGTTGTAGATTTTCCTGTCTCTCAGCTACATTCCTAGGAGTAAGAATTGCTGGATCATGTGATGGTCTTGTGTTTCACCTTTTGAGAGACTGCCAGACTGTTTTCCAAGAAGTTGGTCCATTTTGCATTCCCAGTGGCAGTGCATGAGGACTCCAGTTGCTGCATGTTCTTATCAACGCTGTTGTCTGTTAGTTTTCAGCATCCTGCTGGGTGTGAAGTGGCACCTCAGTGTGGTTTTGGTTTGTGTTTCCCTAATGACTAATGGTGTTCATGGAGCTTCTTTTCATGTAGTTATTGGTCATTTGTGTACCTTCCTGGACAAAGGTCTATTTACATCCTTTGCCTTTTTTTTTTTTTTTTTTTTTTTTGGTCTTTTTGAGACAGGGTCTTGCTATGCAGTTCAGACTGGCCTTGAGCTCACCTTGTAGCCCAGGCTGGTCTCTAGTTGGCAACAATCTTTATGCCTCAGCCTCCTGAGTGCTAGGATTATAGGCCTGCACCACCACACCTGGGCTTTACCTTCTTTTTAATTGAGTTATTTGTCTATTTGTTATGTTGTAAGAGTTCTTTATTTGTTCTGGATCTCAAGTCCCTTATCAGGAATATGGCTTGCAAATATTTTTTCCCAAAGTCCCTTACTTTTATGTTACCCTTAAAAGTCCGAATAAAATATAGTGAGTAAAGTACAACTTTGATAAACATTGGGTGCTTCTAACCTGTCAGTAAGAGGACGGTCCTCAGTTTTCAGTCTGTTGATAGCTACAGAAAGGGATGTAGCGACTCACTGTAATTAATGTTTCCTAGAGGACCAGTATAGAAACTGATCATTCCTTTTTTTTTTAAGACTAAGCACTTTTTGTTATTTTTAATTCCTTATCTACTTCCTCCTCCTCTTTTTTCTTAGTTTGGAAGGCAATAAAATTTCTGTATAAGGTGTTTTGTTTTGGTTTGTTTTTTGAAACAAGATCTCACTATATAGTTCAAGCTGGTCTTGAACTTGCAGTGATCCTCTTGCCTCAGCCTCCCAGGGGCTGAGATTTCTGGTGTGTACCATCACATTTGAAAGCAACTTTAGTGTGAGTGTTGTAGCCTTACATGCTCCTTGGCTACTTATGAATGACTGCTTGTCTACCTGTGCGTCCTCGGGTTGGTGCCATTCTTTTTTCTTTTTGTGGTACTAAGTATTGAACCCAGGACTCTTGCACTGTGCTATATCTCCAGCCGTTTTTAATTGTTAATTTTGAGACAGGGTCTAAGCTGCTGTTACTCAGGTTAGGCTCAGACTTGAGATCCTCTTGCCCACCCCACCCCCATAGTGTTAGGATTATGGGTGTGTACCACCATGCCTGTTCTTCTTTAACATTAACCTGGTGGTGGTTTTTTTCTTAAGCACATAATTCAATTCTGAGCTGACCTTAACTAGGCACACCTGGATTTTACTTTCAACTATGATGAGACCTTTGCTTTCCTTGTTGTTGGTCTCTGTTCTGTAAGACAGAGCTTGGCCACAGTCCACAGTAGCATGTGTGCTGCATTTCTGTGAGTGGAGGATCTTCTTGATGGAAATGTAGACTGTGTCTAGGGGCAGAGCAGTAAGTCACACCTCAGAGGTGTGGCTAGACCGAAGTTCACAGTGTTCTTCTTTGTCCCAGTGTCAAGTTCTCAGACTGAGCCAAGGATTTGGAGGAAGAGCCGAGCCTTTCAGCCAGAATAAATTTGTGTCACAAGGTATCAAAAATAGGCTTGTTCCTCAGCAGTGGTGGGCTCCCTAAGCCTTGGACTTGGTGGTATTCTTCCTCGTTTTCTTCACATTGAGGTAAAAGTCTCACAGTGTCGGAGTCACCACACTGAAGTGTACTGCTCAGTGATATGTAGTGCAGTCACCACCCTGTCTGCACCTCTGTGCCCTCCTTCCCAGGCCCCACATGTGCCATCCTGTGCTCTTTGCTGGCGTGTGCCTGTGACCTGTGGGAGGATCACGCACTGCGTAACCTCTTTCGTCCAGCTTCTCTAATTTAGCATGTTTTCAGGGTTCTTCCGCGTTATAGCACGCGTCAGTTCTTCATTCGTTTATGGCTGAGTCATGGTGTGTGTATGTCAGGTTTTGTTTATCCGTGTGTAATGGTGTGGTGGCTCTGACAGATTCCAAGCTCTTACGTACAGTAAGCAAGGAATTGTAAAGTGTATACCCAGTGAGGAAAAAAAAGCAGCTACATTTGTTGAAGATCACAAACAGAAAAATAGTGCCAGGACATGAGAGAGGGAAAAGGCTCAAAAAGGGCAGAAGCACATGTGCTTTGGTCTGGGTTATACGGCAGTGGTCCTCAGGTGCCAACTGGGCCCAGGTGGGCAGCGGGGAGAGATTCAGTGCAGGGCAGTTAAATGTATTATATCTATCTATGATCTCAGATTTGATAACTGTACTGTAGTCATACAAGAACATCCTTCAGAAAATACACCATGAATTACTAAGTGATAAGGAAGCATAATGTGTAAAACCTACTGTCGTGGTTCATATTGTGTGTGTGTTGCAGCTAACATGGTACTTGAAGCAAACTTGTTGCTTAAATTCATTCATTAAAAAGTAAAATAAGCTAGAAAAAATCTAAAAAGAATAAAAAAAGGAAATAAATAGTAAAGCAGAAATAAAAGAAATGTGAGAATCAACAAAATCAGAGGTGTTTACCTGAAATAATCAAATAGACTAAACAGATTAAGATTAGAGGTTAAGTAGCAAAACATAAAAGAAAAGGCACAGGTAAGTCAAAAGGTCCTAAGTATAAATGTAGTCGATCGCTTCTCGGCCTTTTGGCTAAGATCAAGTGTATAAATGTAGTCGAAATTTTATTTTATTTTATTTTTTTTTATGTAGTAGAATTTTTTTTGTAGTATAAATTTTAAAAACTGGTATTATGAATAACTTGTCAGTAAATTTCATAACCTAAAGATGAATGGAAATTACCAAGATTCATTAACAAATGTTATTAAGTGCTTACTCCATGCCAGGCAATGTATTTGGTCCTTAGTCAACCAAGGAGCAAGGTTTGTGTCCCATGAAACTTACGTTCTAGTGGGGAGATGCAGATGTGAAGGGATAAATTAACTGTGCAGTGTGCTGGTGATAGAGTAGTCTCAGAATGAGAAAAGAATGAAGAAACTGAAGCATATAAAATGAACTGAATCTACCATCCTTCCTGTCCTCGAGGACCCCAGACTCAAATGGTTTTATAGGTAGTTTTTATAGCTGCTTCGAGAATAGATAATCCCTACCTTATATACACATTTTCTTAGAGACTATAGAAAAAGAGATAACCATCAAATTCATTTAGTAAGACCAGTATAATTTCTATACCAAAAGTGAACAAGAATAAGAGAAGAACCTAGTATGGTTACACTTGGGAAACTGAGGCAGGCAGGAGGATCCCAAGTTGGAGGCCAGCCTGGGCTACAAAGTGAACTCAAGGCCAGTCTGGACTGCACAGTGGGACCATATCGTAAAAGAGCAAACAGGCACAAAAATGTATAGGCCAACCTTATTTTGAATATAGATGTAAAAATCATAAATAAAATAATAGCAAATCCATTTTAGCAGCATATTGATAAATCAAATCTGTTCCTAGAATTCAGAGATTCCAAGTCAAATCTGTTAATAAGTGGCTTTAGAGCAAAGGGTACCATTATCATAATCATTTCTTTTTTTTTTTTAAGTTTAATCCCTGGGTTGATGCTTCTAAATTGTCTATGGCTGCTAGTATTTGGAGCCCTTAGGAAATGACTGCTTCACAGAGGTGTCTTCCAGGTATAGTTGGCTTTTGGATTTCGAGTCTGTTGCAAGATTCAACCTCTTCAATTATTGGGGTGAGAAGTTGCTGCCTAAGAGCCCCTGGTTCTTTGGCACTGGCCTCTAGTACTTTTTACGACCCTTAGGCAATCTCAGTCTTGGCATACCAAGAAGAACAACTGGTTAGAGCAATTATGTTACCTTGGCTAAAGTAGACTGAGCAGCAATAACAATAGCATCAAACACAGCCTAGAAAATGACAAACTGAGGTAAGTATTAATTTGCTACCTTTAACTGTATGAGCTAGATTTGTGATTAAATAACAAAATCTTAAATGGACCAGAAAAATGTATACAGTAAACAAGTCCTCAATATGGCAGTTTTACTCTCTGGGAAGAAAATTTAAAAGAGTTTGGGGGAAAAAATAGAGAAATAGAAGAAGAGATTAGAAGCAAGGCTGAAGGACAAAGGAGGATCACACAAACTGGGAAATGAGAGAAAGAAGGGGAAGAAATGAAAACAAGAACAGAACAGCAACAACAAAACTAGAAACCACGTTAACACTCATAAAAACAAGAACAATGAAGAGAAAGCAAACAAAAACAAGAAAAGAGAGAAGAAAAAAAGAAGAAATAAAAATGTTCACTTCAAGGTTTGTCTCTGCTGTCATTCATAGACAATGCGGGAAGACTTTAGATCCATTGATTAGCCGGGGATTTAGCTCAGTGGCTTAAGCGCTGCCTGGCAAGCGTGAGGTCGTGAGTTCGGTCCCCGGTACCAAAAAAAAAAAAAAAAGATCCATTGATTAATCCTAGCAGTCCAACAGTAGCTTTTTACTGGGGTAGCGGATAATCCCAGTTAGCCTGCACTTTTGTTTCCACTGAAGTGTGGGCTGCTTTATGGCCTTGAGGCTGGACCCCGGTTCAGCATGCAGCAGTCCATGTGTCAGTTTGAACTCGGCTGGGAGCTGCTCAGTGGAGCCAGCAGCTGCTCTGAGTTCTGAGCACAGTTGGCCCCTCTCTAGGATGGCTCCTGGCCAGTCCCCCTCTCCTGCAGGACATCTGTAGTCTGCTTCATCCAGTGCCCTGCTCCCCTGGTGCACTTCTCTGTGGAGACCTCTGCGGTCGCCAGGAGTCACCGTTTGTCTCAGGCTTGAGCTGCTCCTCCCATGCAGTGAGTCTGGGCTCAGGGAGGAAGTGCAGCCTGCCGCCTCCTGCTTCGTTGTAGTTTCTTTGCTCTCCTTGTGGGCTGTAGATCTTTCCTGGGTCCTGGAGACCACCTTCCTCCATCTTCTCCCCTTCATATTGCTGTATTGCAGGATCTGGGCACCAAATCCTGGAGAGGCTCTTTCTCTGCTGCTTACCACTCTGCCATCTTCCCAGAAGTCCCCATTATCATTTCCGTGTGTTAAAATTTGAGTCTTTCGTGGTGATAATAATTACTATCAAATTCCTTTGTAAGGGAGCTTCCTTGAATAAAGGGATGATTTTATTTTTTTTAATTTTTTTTTCCAAATTCATTTTATTTCAAGGAGAAAAAGAAACTAAAAATTTCAAAGCATGTCAGTCGGAGCATCAGTGGTGCACATTACACATTATCATTACACATTATCATCCCCAAATCATTCACCCATAGTGCAAGACTTCTTCATTCAGTTGTCCGAACAATAGCAGCATGAATCTTTTTCTTCAGTGAACTCAGAGAAATCGGTAGTCTAATTACCGTAACTATTTTTTCATAAACATATACATACATTATTTCTTTCAGCTTATCACACTACTGAGATAATAGTCTTTACAATGTGTGTCTTTATTTTACTAATGAGCATGGTCTCAAGGTGCATCCATTTACTGATAAAAGTCTCCAGTTTATCCTTCTTTATGACTGAGTAGTACTCTATTATATAAAAATGGATGATTTTAAAAACCTTTAGCAGAACTCAGACTTGGCTGTGAACTATGGAGGCAGGTACATTAAAGGCAGGAAAAGAAGGGTGCTTCATCAGTTTCTGTTTAACATCATACTTCAGGGTTCTGGCCAATGTAGCAAGATAAGGAAAAGGAGTAAGGTTGGAAAGGAAGAGCTGAAACCATCCATAGTTACTTGAAATTATTTTTACCTGTATAAAAACCCTATAGATAACTGTGTGTGGTGGTGTATGCCTGTACTTCTACCACTGTGGGAGGCTGAGGCAGGAGGACCACGAGTGTAAGTTCAGCTTGGTTAGCTAAGTGACTTACTGAGATGCTGTCTCAAAAAAAAAAAAAAAAAAAAAAGATCAGGGATATAGCTCAATGCAAAAGCCCTGGGTTCAACCCCAGTACCACAAACAAAATAAAACAAGCAAAAAACCAAAGCCTATCAATAAGGGCTTATGGGTAAGTTTTGCAATACAGGGCTTGGCTAACATTTCTGGGTTCCATCTCCAGCATCTCACAAACATGAATGTGCATCTACACTTGCACACACAAACTTGCAGGTGAACTCATTAAGTTTAACAAATTATGTCCCAGGTATAGGAATATACTAGTAATCATCAGTGAGAAACACATAATTAATGACAATTTAGAAAAACTATAGAGCTGGGCATGGTGGCAGTTCCCTATAATCCTAGCACTCGGGAGGCAGAGGCAGGAGGATTACTGAGGGTTCAAGGCCAGCCTAAACTGCAGCACAAGACCCAACCAAAACAAAAGCACAGGGCCAGGGATTTAGCTCAGCAGCATAAGTACCTGCCTGGCAAGCACTAGATTGTAAGTTCGATCCCTGGTACCCAAAAATAAAAAAAATTTTTAAAAAAGCATAAGTACAAGATGAGCAAGATATACTTAAAGTATCATATTGTGCTGGAGGTAAGAAAGTACTGCACAGTAAAGTCGGGTGTCCTAGAAGGACATAGGAGCCAACTCGGAGGAGCTCCCAGTGGCAGATACATGCTGGCTTAGAGCACGAGCACAGCCCTCCCTGGGCACAAGTCCTTCCTGAAGGAAATGGTTCAGTGCATACGTGCGCAGATGGGAAGGAGCAAATCTCCCTAAGAGAAGAACTCGGAAGAAACCACGCAGAGACACCCTCCATGGGGACAGCCTCCCCATCCCTACGCAGGCCGGGGTCGTAGCTCGCTTCCCAAGAAGAGAGAATGGGGAGGAGTGCGCAGCTCCCTGGAGGAAAGGCACAGTGGACGGACCCTGTGCTGCCCAGGGTGAGGCCAGTGCTGCCCAGGCCATGGAGTGCACCCCATCTCTGGGCCCCGCCCAGCACCTCTGACTTCAGTCTCACTGGGCGGAAGACACCAGACACACTTGAGAGGCAGATCTCAAAGCTGTCACGGTCCTAAAAAACAAGGAGAGGAAAGTACTGGAGCCCAGCGGATGCAGGGAGATAAAATAGGGTGCAGTGCAGTGTGGTTTTTCCAGTTCAGATCCAGGAAAGAGACATGATTGAAAACTGGATGAAGTTTACATAAAGCTTGAGATTTAATTATCAGTGACATGCTGGTATAAATTGTTTAGTTTTGATAAAAATACTGTTTCTGGCCAGGCATGGTGGCACACACCTGTAATCTCAGCACTTGGGAGGCTGAGGCAGGAGGCTCTCCTTGAGTTCAAGGCCAGCCTGAACTGCACAGTGAGACCCTGTCTCTAAAAACAAACAAACTGATATGTAGGATTAAGAGATAGGTAGTGTTAAGAGAAAGTGGGTGAAAAGTATATAGTAACTTTCTATGCTGTTTGGGAAACCTGTCAGTCTAAAATTATTTCAAAAAAAAATTTTTTTTAACTTTTTCTTTTTATTGGTACTGGGGATCGAACTCATGACCACACAATTGCAAGACGGGCGCTCATGCCACTGAGCGAAATCCCTAGCCCTTATTCCAAAATTTTTAAAAAGATACATATAAAAGCCAAAATCTACAAGTTCAGAGAAATAAATTACTCTGTACAGACCTTTGTGGTTCAAAACATCATTGAAGAACTCAAGTTGAAACAAATGGAAAAAACAAGATTCATGGCCTGGAAAAAGAATCATGAAGATACCAAGTCTCTGTATTTATTTACAAATAAATATGGCTTTGGTCAGAATTCTACCTCAAAAAAAGATCTTGACAAGTTATTCCTAAAATACAGAGAGAGCAGAGTTAGGGAATGGCAAGACACTTTGGAACCTCAGCTTTTGGAGGGAATGCACGCCCTGTACAGCAGTCAGTAGGGCTGTGACTGGCAGCTTGGGGGTTGACTGGGAGCCAGCAGAGTGAGACAGCTCAGAAAAATCCTGTGCACAAATGGAGCCCAGTCTGTGTCAGAGGCAGGGGTTGTGTGTCTTGGAGAAAGAATAAACTGTCCAGCAAATGGTGCTGGGACAGTTGGTGATTCAAGTAGGAACACACACAATCAGATCCCTACTCCATATGCAGAAGTAAATCCCTAAGGTCAATAAACAGCAGAACTTCAAAATTGGTAGAAAAAATGTAAGACAACACTGTCTTTTTTTGCCTTGGAGTATAAAAATACTTGTTGCACAAGAAATTCCAATTAGCCAGCAGACTAGTTTCAGTCCCAGCTACCAGGGAGACAGAGGCAAGATGATTGATTGCTTGAGCCCGGGAGTTTAAGACCATCCTAGGCAGCATATGTAGACCCTGTCTCAGAAAACAAGCCAAAATAAAATTGGAGAAGATTGACAGCTGCCTACATTTAAGTTTTTAAATTGTTACACAAAAAAGGTACTGTACCAAGAAATTTAAAAGACAAGTCTGTGGTTGTTATATATTAACTGATCAAGAATTACGGTTCAGAATATAAAGAACTGCATACAACTAAGAAAGACATGTAATACAGATTTTTTAAAACTGACTCATAGCACCTGGCACAGTTCACAGCTATGGGAAACAGAATGCATTATAGACGTAAAGGAGCTTTACCTTCCAACTGCAGTGCCAGTATTCTCCTCAGGTAATTGGTGAAGAGATACATGGACCCCTGACTGTGACCGTGGTCCGTCCGCCAGGGCGGGCAGTAACTGGGCTCCTCGTCTGGGGGCTCAGGCTTCTCTGCAGCCTCAGAGCCTCTCTCCTGCACACAGGCAGAGCTCAGTGTCCTCAGGAGACGCTGGCCCAGGGTTTCTCAGTGAACCCCACACCGGGAAGGATACCGTAACGCCCCTTCCTGAATCCTGTGAGGGTCCATCTGTATCTGAGCCCATCTGGAAACCCAAGCGGCCGGCATCCGGGTCACAACTCGAGACTTGGGCTGTAAGTTAAAGCTAAAATCCCGGCCATAACCTATGCTGGTCATATGCCAGGCCGGTCATAACTTGACGATCCTCTGTACTCTGTTAGTGAGCTTTGTTTTAATAGCGCTTTAACTTAAGGAAGCATTCATTAAAATTTGTCATTTAATTCGTAATAACTTGGTAAGCTTTGGTAGGTCTCAGTGCAGGCAAACATACACAGCAGGATTTCCTGAGCTGCCAGGAAGTGCTGTGGTCAGCCTTTCAAATATAATTGCTGTGTGTCACATTATGGGGAGTAAGATGGTGGGGCCAGTTTGTTTCTTTTTTGCAGAATGGAAACATTACTTTGTGATATGCTAATGTGATAAAAGGCATGTTTTCATTGTTTCCTAATATGTGTTGCAAATTTCTCTTATGTGCTCTTTTTGTTTGTATGTTGCCTAATTATTTCCCTTTTTTTTATTTCTGCTTTTATTCATGGAAGTTAAAATTCAATGGTTAGAGTGTCCTTGTATTCTAATATGTACATGCATGTGTGCTTGTGTATATCTGTCTGTATTTGTTTTTACTTTTGGCCGGCATTGTGTTGCTTCTGGAGTGAGTAAGGTGTGGTCTTTTCCTAGAGCGCCCCATACCCTTCGACCACATGATGTATGAGCACCTGCAGAAGTGGGGGCCTCGCAGGGAAGAGGTGAAGTTTTTCCTTCGACATGAGGACTCTCCAGCTGAGAGCAGTGAACAAGGTAAACAAATGCTTTCTCAGGTGTACATGATTGCTATATCAGTTAATTTAAGAAAAAATAGAAAAATACCAAAATAAGTTATTCATGTGTTCTTTCCCCTTCGTTCACTAGTGGCGAGAGGGGAGTTGGTGCCTCGTGGTTCTTGGACTCTGTTAGGTGGTTTGGATTCTGGTCCACTCTTTAGGCACCAGCCCTCGCTTCCATTTCAGACAATGCACTCAGACTTATAAAGAGCCTTGTTTTGTAAAGGGATCATTTCTGATAAGTACTGGATGGGTCGAATGTCTAGATTTTATGGTAAACACAACCATAAGGTTAAATAAAAGAAATCACTCACACAGGCTTAAATATCAGTTTCTAGCCAGCTGTGGTGGTACAGGCCTGTAATCCCAGCACTCATGAGACAGGAGGATTGCTGCAAGTTTGAGGCCAGTCTGAATGACAGAAAGAAACTGTCTCACACCAAGAAAACAAGCAGTTATAATTTCTCTTGGTGAGAAACTCAAAATATAAAGACCAACCTTGCATGATGCACACACCTGTAATTACAGCACTTGGTAGGCTGCCACAGAGGCTTGTGCCAAGAGGATCGCCACAAATTCAAGACCCACCTGGACACCATAGTGACTTAAGGCCAGTCTGAACCACATATCGATCCTCTTTGTGCACAGTTCCTTGGAGGCTGCAAAGAGCGGATGGGATGGGTCCATGACAAGCCTTAATTTGAATATCTTTTTCTTTCTTTCTTTTTTTCTTTCTTTCTGTCTTTCTTTCTGTTGAAAATTGAACTTGGAACCTTGTGCTTGCCAGGCCAGCGTTATGAGGGTTTATAATCTCTTCTCATTTCTGGCCCTTGTCATCTCTGTGTTAGGCCCAGCAGCTCTGGGGACCGTCATCCTGTGTGGCACCATTGCAGATCACGTGGGCCCCCTGCACTCAAGTGCGTGTGCACACGCGTGTGAGCCACACAGGCCTCACCTTACCTACTTTGTTTAAAGACTATGATGGGGCACATAAAGGACTTTTCAAGTTTAAATTGATACCTTTTACAGCGCAACTTTTAGTTTTTACAGGACAAACAGGAACTGGTAAGATTGCCAAATTGGAGAGAATGTGCCATGTCAGTTTTTACCCAATTAATGATCAGGTTTTTTGCTTTCTCCTTCTTCCTCCTCTTTATTATTACTGTATAATAAGTTCTACCTTAATCCCTTCTAAATATAAAAGTTTCTTGAAAAAAATTAAACCAAGTTAAAATATATACATGATTTGCCATCTTTGCCATTTTGCCAAGCCTGGTGCTGTGTACCCATAATCCTAGCACTATGGGAGGCTGAGGCAAGAGGGTCACAAGTTTGACCCTGACCTGGGCAACTTAGCGAGACCTGGTCCCCATCCCCAAAAAGTGTTTGAATAAAAGAACTAAAGATTTAACTCACTTCAAAAGCCCTGGGTCAGTCCCTAGTATTGAGAAAAATTCTGAGATAGAATGTTAAAAAAAAAAGATTTCATTTAAGTGACTATATAAAATATTAATTTTAAAGCTTTTTTTCCACCTTATTAATGCAGTGTTTATTTACCCTCCCTCAAACGCAGAACCAGTCACTTTCTGCAGGCAGCTGGGCAAGTATGTGAGAAGGAACATACAGGGAAGACAAGACATGGGAGAAAGAGATACATGAGGTGGAGACGGCCCCTTTCCATGGCGAAGAGGATGACAAAGGTCACCCATCAGGCAGAAGAGCCCATGGCCTCCAGGAGGGCCGAGCCCAGAATGGCATAGGAGAAGAGCCGCTGCTTCAGAGAAGGGTTCCTGGCATAACCAGTGACAAGGCTTCCAAACACAGTGCCATCCCAGCCCAACTGTGGCAGCCCAGCCCCAGGAACCTGGCAGCTCTGTCACGTCCCTTGCAGTGATGCTAGTTTGGAAGCTGTAGCTCAGGACAAGTGAGGTCACGGGATGAGGGACTGCAGAGCTGCTGAGGCTCTCATTTGTCAGTGTCCTTGGTCTTTGCAGCACTAGTAGACAGTGGTCAGTCAGTTCAGCAGCTGGGGATGCTCCTGACCAAGGACGGGTGGAAACAAATCTGGAGCAGGTGTATACTTTCAGGGTGTCAGGGTCTGTGGCAGGAGAGCTGTTACAGTGCAGAGACGACAGAGTGTTGTTTTGTTTTGTTTTTAAACAGGGTCTTGATATGTAGCCCAAGCTGGCCTTGCACTCACAGCAACCCTCCTGCAGTAGCTTCCCAAGTGCTGGGATTCCAGGCCTGCGCCACCATGTCTGGCTGCAGTTTTTAAACTCTATTAAATCTTGAATTTCTTAACTTGGCATTTTACCCTGTGTTCAGTAAATGTTTGAATGAGTGAAAGTATGGGAGAATTGCTTTTTGTGATATGACTTTTAGTAAGTTTGGTCCTTTATTTTTTTTAGGTGGCCGCCAGGCTCAAGAGCAAAGAACTCAGAGAAATGTAATAAATGTACAGGGAGAAAAACGTACTGAAAATGGGGTAAGTCATGGTGAATCGAATGGAATTTTTAAAATTTTCTTTACAGGAACTAATGCGTTGCTTGCTGTCGTGGTGCCGGGGCCTTGTGTGTGGTAGACAGGTACTGCCACTAGCTCCATCCCCAGCCCTGAGATCTAAAGAGCTTTGGGTTATCGTTTACTTTTAAAGAACTATTTTGGGGTAGAAGTTGCCTTTCTACTGAGTATTTTAAAATATTTTATGTATTCATAAAAAGCAGCCCGAGTGGTTTTGCCAGTCTCCACTGTGGTCCATGAGCAGATGGTGTCTCCATCTGAGCAGGACTGACCACCTGCCCGGCACGGGCGCTGCTCACTGTCCTGGAGCAGGACTGAAAGCCCTGGCTTCGTGATCCCTTTCCGATCGTCTGCCAGTGCAAAGTCTGTTGAGGCCTGACTGGTGTGTGAAGCCTCCTTGGCGCCTGTGTCAGCAGGCGCGGCGCTGGTTATTGGTGAGGAAGAGGGCGACAGCTTCTTTCTGAGGCTTGCTGGGGTGCGTTGACAGTACACTGCATAGGGAAGTTTGCAACCTGCTCTTTTCTGGAAATTTTAGTAACAGCTTTTCAAACTAATGTTAAGACTGGAGAATTATTTCTAAAATCAAACAGACACACACCTAAGCTAGGTTGTGAGGGTTTGGAGATCAACAAAGGCTGCAAGTTCAAGTAATAAAAGAGGTTTGGCTGACAGATAGCAATTACATATACAAAGCCTAGTTAGAAGGGCATTTTAAGCAGGGAGCTCTCTATTTGAAAAGTGTCTGAAGTGAACAAGAAAATGGTATAGTTAAGGAACTGCAAATATTTCACTATGTTGGGACTTTAGGTTTTGCAGAAGAGGAGGAGTGGAAGAGCATGAGGCTATAAAATTAAGACAGAGTTTAAAACATCATGCTGAAGGGTTTAACTTGTCTGACGCCCAAGGGGACCTAGAAGGGTTTTAAAGCAAAGTACCACATCATGACTTTTTAAAAAAATATTCTGTAAGGTGGGTAAATTAGAGAGAGGTGGACTCTGAGTGACAGTAACAGGAGAAATGCTGAGAAGCTAGACTGAGGTAGTCAGTCGCCACCAAACTCCATTCACACACAAATTTGTATATGCAGACGATTTTGAGATTTGAGGAAAAAGGCTTTATGTTAATATTGTACTACAGAAAATTTCAAATTGAATGTTAGACTTACCTGTTCTTAAAAAATCTTTAGCTGGTAGCATCAGTATTACCCATTATTATTTACAATACCCTTTGCCTCTTTCTTGGATGCCAAGAATATTGGCCAGAACCTCATTAGGCCTGTTATCAAGATTGTTTGCAGACAGATCTTTAACTCTTATGGAAACCTCATTATTGACATTGGTTTTTTTTTTTTTTTTTTTTTTTAATTTAAAAGAGAATAAAACAAAAGGGGGTAGTACAGAGCAGATCAGAAGAGGACAACATAGGCAACACAGTACTTTACATTAAGTCAACTGGACATCAACATTATCTAACACCATATCTCTAACTCTGCTATAGTTGAGCATAGTTTCAATTACAATAATATCAAACATAACACAATAGTATA
>PVJX010015222.1:0-43068 GCA_004027295.1 Dolichotis patagonum
TTTCTCTCCATTTGTGTTCCTCTATTCTTCTGTCTGTGTCTTCTTGAGAGGTACCCAGCCCTTCTTTTATTAATCTACTTATCTCTTGTTTAATTTGAATTAATATTTCAGTTTTGGTCCCTCTTACGAGGTCTTGAATATATCTCTCTATGTCCGCTAATGCTGTGTTTGATGTTGCGTTTTTGCTGCCCTCAGTCTCTTTTGTATTTACCTCTCCTGGATCAATGTTCTCAGGGTTGGGGGCTGGGAGTGTTTTCTTGTTTCTCCCTTTTGTCATGTTTTTGGTTCCTTCCATACAAGTGTACAGTGTAATTCCCAGACCCTTTTCTTGTTGTTTAAGGTTCCTCTAGAGGGCGCAGGCTAGGAGCTTTAGCCCTCTTCAATAGGTTATCAGAGATTAGAGTTCACCCACGGGCACTGTGCGCTAGCTCCTCCCTTCTGGGCCAGTCAACCTTTGCAGGCCTTCACTGCATCAGTGTGCACTGATCTCAGGGAAGTAACTGGGTCCCCACCAGGGGCATGGCCTAGTTCAAGCAGATTCCACCAATCTGCTCGGCGAGGGGAAAAACCAGCTGAAGCCACTTCCTTATGGAGTTAGGGCTGTCCTGCCCAAATCCAACATGTCGTCCAGTCGGTTTCCCCTTTCCTGTGGGAGGGTCTTATTCTCATCACTCACCGTGTCCCCAAGAACTGCTGGACTGCCCGACCTCCAACTTCAGCGCGGCTGAGGTGGGAATTCACAGTGCCTCTGGGTGGGTCGTGTGCAGTGCCGGTCCCGGCGAGCTGCACTCCAGGCTGTTCAGCTCCGGGCTCTGGCGGCTCAAGCCAGTCGCTTTGGCGTGGATCGCTTGTTCAGGTCGGTCGGAATTCAGGCATCTCGAGGCGGGTGCCGTGCTCACCGATCTTATCTTCACTAATAGTAGCCCCAGGACCTCTTATTCGAGTGGGTTTTTGCTCTTTAGTTTCTTTCTGTGTTGTGAGAGTCTATCTCTCTCTGTTTGGGTCTCTCCAGGGTGTTTTATTCTGGCATTTGAGCTGTCTCTCTCAGAGAGGGTCTCTCTCCTGCTACCTACCAGTCCGCCATCTTGTCTCCTTGTCAATTTAATTTTTTCTGACAGACTGTGCTTTGATGTTAGGCATTTTAATTATTAGACATGTCAAGTTATATTTGAAAACTTCCTAAATAACTAATAAGCATTCCTTCTACTGCCCAATTAAGTTTAATAATCAAGGGATTTGTTCCATTTTTTAAAGCACCGTATACATTTTACAATCAATATTTCAAATGATTTTCAGCAGTCATGTATTGGAAAAGTTAGTAGAAAAAATTGATGTGCAGCAATAATATGAATGCATATTAGAGACTATGCAGTTTACTTTTGAACTTCTTTCTCTTGCAGTTATTTGCCATATCTTATAATGATGCAATAGATTGAGCCCAGAAAAATCTCCATCAACACTGCATGTATTATTCATATTAATTTAAAAAGCAACTAGATTTCAAAGGGTTAGCTCCAGAGAACAAAATTTTACGGTTCCCTTTAAATTATATTAACATGGCCAAGAGCTAAAGACTTTAGTTGTATTAAACACAACCTAAAGGAAATTCAAATCTGTGTTGATAAATGACCCATTTCCTCAGTAAGAGCTTTTTCTAAATCTCTTACGATATTTTAGAATTCAGATAGTATTACTATAATTGCCTCACTTCCAAATGGATAGAGGGGTACCAATGTCCTCCTATAATTTTACTTTGAACACCCAAAGAAAGTTACAAATCCTAACTCCATAACTGTTTCAAGTGAGCCAAAATACATACATTCATAAACTCTAAATATTTAACTTACTTTGGGAAGCATAATTTTGAAAATTTTGCTGTATAAAATAATATTTTAACCAACTTTCATCATATTGAATGCAATGTAAAGATTGGATTCTTATTAATGCATTTGGTTGAATCTCATTTTCCTAAAAAATGACATAGCCAAATAAAAGTTTTAAACATTCGATGTGGATATTATTACTGTCGAGTGAATGTTTACTTATCAATTAATGATGACACTTTCCAATGGCTTATGAATTTAAAATATGCATTAAAATGACACATAATACCTTTGATTTTGGATGACAGAAAACTTTGCTACAGTACAAGATTAAAGACAAACAACAGAAAGGATTTCTAAATGACTTTATTTGACTTTCAATACTATGCTTCATATTTTTCTTGTTCTCTGTATTCTGCTTTCTTTATGCTGGTCTCATTGTGAGACAAACTTTAACTTTATGCTGTCAAGATGACTGCTATACCAATAAAATAAAATAAAATAAAATAAAATAAAATAAAATAAAATAAAATAATTAAAATAAAAAAAATAAAATAACACAGTCTTGCTCATATACACCAGAAAAATTAAGTCTACATCCCTGATAGTTTAATAATTATTATAATCTTATATATGAATACGGAGAAGAAGGGGAAGTTTAAACAAGGAGAAGGAGAAAGGAGGAGGAGGAGGAAGGGGAGGGGAAAAGGATGGGAAAGAGGAGAAAGAAGTGGAAGAGAAGGAGAGCAAACAATCAGATGTAAGTCTCTTGCCCTCTAATTTGTGCTAATGAGCTCATCTCCGAACTAACTTCTCTCAACAGAAATCTGTGATACAGTCTTAAGGAAGGTTTAAATATTGTACAAAACCTGAAAATAAAATAACTTCTTCAAAACTCATGGTTTATGAATTTTATGTTGGTTATTTGAATATAGTAGAAAGTGGAGCAAAAGATATTGGACCACAAAAACTAAGACCAGTATGTAATAAGAACTAAGAAAATACAATAGGAAGAGTACATATATGAAATAAAATTGCCTTGTTCTAAAACAAAGGATAACAGACTAAAATAAAAATCAATACAATGTTAAAGTACAAGGATGAAGCCAATTATAAAACTTTTCAAAAGTAAATTCACAACAATTAATGGTTATTTGATTGCTTTGAATCACTTTCAGAATTCTTGTTCACAAGCTCCCTGACCCCAGTTCACAGTGCAGGAACATTAAACTTCAAAGAGAAAATTTTAATACAATTTTTGCTTACCAACTTAAAAAAACATTTTAAATATTGAATTGGCATTCATAGGGGTTAAAACTGATATCAAGGTTCAAAATACATGGAATTGGAAAAAAATTACTGAGTGTACGAATAATCTAATACTGCATAAAAGACTACCACAAAATTTAGCATTTTAACACAACAAAGATTTATCATGTTGTGGTGCAAAGGTGAGTCTCCTGGCTCAGGGACCCTCCCAAAGCTCTGTCAACGAAGTCCATATCAAGGTTTATTTGGAGAAAGATCCACTATCACGCTCACATAGTTGACTGTTCACACAACTTGAGTTCTGGCTGAGTTTTCACCAGAGAATAGAGAAATGTGCTTATTTGCAATACGAGCCTCATCAAAGGATAGCTCAGAATAGATCCAAAATGGGAAATAAGAACAAAGGAGAAAAGACAGAAGTTGATTGTTTTGTAACCTAAAAATAAAAAACATCCCTTCCCTTTGGTAAGATTATATTCATTAGACTTCAGGCTAGGCCTACCCCTCACACTGGAGCATAAATAAAATGGAACTTTGGGAAGCTCTAACATAATAACACAGAGTGTGCTGAGGCAGATAAAACTCTCTGAGTTAATAGGTGAATTTGAAGAAAAGTCTGTGTATAGCCCCATAAAATCCACTTTACTCCAGAGGAGAGGGGAGTGAGAGAAGATAGGGAATAAAAATAAAAGAAAAGCTTTAAATTCCTAAATTTTATATAGTTCTGCAATAGTTGCTCCTTGGGATGGGGTAAGGGGTACAATACTGATAACTTTTTTTTATTCATGTGTTTGTGCTTTCCTAATGCTGTATAATACATGTTTTAGATTTATTATGTCTCAGGAAAAAGCTGTACATATCTGTAAAAATAACAGTTAAAGTCTAAGAAACTTTTAACTGTGTTTCAAACTCTATCAAGTATTACTTTATTTTTAGTAATTCTGCTCTTATTTTTTAACAAACAATCCCAACTTTTGGTGATGTCAGATGCTACTATAGCATCAAACATCCTTCATGGAAGAATATTTTATTCACCAATAACATAGAAACCAAATTGCATTGACATTTAGAAGACCAAGCAAAACATGACCAAATAGTGGAGGAGCTACGCTAGAGTTACTCAGAGAAAATCACCAAAAAGCACAGGAAGTTGTACAAAAGGGATTGACATGCATCATGATGCAAAAATCATCTGAAATAAGACACTTATAGATCAAACAAAGCTTGGACATAAGACTTTATAAAACTGATCCAGCTCAGAGAACTGTCTGTGGGGACTCCTGCCTATTGGCAGAGCAGGACCACCATTCTGGGGAGTTTCAAAAAAGAATAAAGAAAAAGAAAGATGAAGAGAGAGAGAGAGAGAGAGAGAGAGAGAGAGAGAGAGAGGAGAGACAGAGACAGAGACAGAGACAGAGAGATGGATTGAATTAATGCAGCCAACACAAGACACACAAGAAAGCCTTGGGATATAGGGCTCCTTGCCTCTTTTGTCTCCCCCCAAGTAGAGGGTGCTGCAGTCTGTCTGAAGATTTTGCTGGAATGCACAGGGGTAACTGATCAAGAATCTGCCCCCTTCTGCAGGACACAGGATTTTTTTGCTTTGTTTTGTTTTGCTTTTGCTGTCATGAGCCAGAGGTCTAATTGCAACCTCTGTGGACAAAGGTAGAGACTGCAGTGGTGGCAGTGAAGGTAGTGAGTGGACACAGTGACTCCTCCTACCACAGGACCAGTGGTTTGAAAGCAGGACACTGAGGTGCAGGATTTAAGTAGCCTTGGACCCCAGTGGCAACAAGTGGGAGGGTAACACTCCCCTTCACTGGAGAGGAGGTTGAAGTGGGACTGATCAGCGATGGCAGTAGGAGCTCACACTTGGAAACGCACGCAGAACTGTGGACACCAGAGGAACTTACTTTTTTCTCTCTTTCTTTGTTTCATGTTTCTTTTTCTGCCTTTGTTTTTTATGTTTTGTTTTGTTTGGGGAATGCTTAGGTTTTCACTGTTTTTTCCATCTCATTAGAATACAAATTTTCAAAGTAGGAATAGAGGATTATATGGATTTCTGTGGGATCTGTTGTTATTTCACCACCATTTTCATTCCTAATTGCATGAATTTGAGTCTTTTCTTTCCTTCTTTTGATAAGGCTGGCTAATGGTTTGTGAAATTTATTTAATCTTTTAAAGAATCAACTTTTCAATTCATTGATTTCTTGTATTTTTTCTTAGTCTCCACTGTGCTAATTTTTGTTCTGATCCTTATGATTTCCTCCCTTGTACTAGTTTTTAGCTTAGCCTACTCTTCTTTTTCTAGAAGTTTAAGGTTCAACATTAAGTTTTTTATATATGCTTGCCCTGTTTTCCTGGCCTGGGTATTTGCTGCTATAAAGTTCTCTCTTAAGACTGCTTTCATTGTGTCCCACAGATTCTAGTGTGTTGTATTGTCATTATAATCCAACTGTAAAAGCTGTCTAATTTTTTCTTTACATTTTTCTGTGACCTCCTGGTTGTTCAATATGGTATTATTTAATTTCCATGTATTTATGAAGTTCTTGTGGCTTCCTTTGGCATGGATTTCCAATTTCACTGCACTGTACTCTGCTAGCATGCATGAGATAATTTCAATGCATTTGCTTGTACTTAAGCCTCTTCTATGAGTCAGTAGATGTTCTATTCTGGAGAATGACCCATGTGCAGCTGAAAAGAATGTATATTTTGATGTTGTGGGGGTGAATCAATCTAAAGACATCTATTAAGTCCATTTGTTCAAAAGTTTGATTTAATTCTAATGCTTCATTATTGGTTGGGCCCTGCCCAGGCACCCTGAGTGGCAGGGGAACTTCCTGCACTCAGTGGCTTGAGCAGAAGACCTGCACAGCAAACTCCATATAGCTAGGCAAGTTTGGTACCTCACTTGGAACCTGTTAGGTGCCCACCCAGTGACTTCAAGCAGCTGGAGAGCTTTGGTATGCTGTGTGGCATGAGGTGAATGCCTACATAGCCCACTCTATCTAGGTGTTCAGCCTTGGCATGTCACGCTTTATCTGGTAGAGTCATGTCCAGCAACCTCAAGCAGCTTGGAAATCACATGGTGTCACATGCAGTATGCTGAACGTGCATACAGCAAAATCCCCCCACTCAAGGAGTTTCAAGTTCCACTAAGGACCTGGTAAGGCTTGCCAAACAAGCTCCACTCAACTGGGGAAACTCCCTGCAGTACAGACAGACATCGTCAACCTAGGAAATAAATGACACATTGCATTCTGCTTCCCCGGGGGCATGCAGGAAAATAACAAAATGAAAGACCAAAATTCAATCTCAAACTACCCATCCCACCCCAAACAAGCCAAGGAGACATGGACATGAAAAAAAACATAAGCAACAAACCTGAAACTTCTGAAATGATAGCAACTGAAGTAAAGGAAAACTCCATGAAACTGTAAAGGAACTCAGATCATAAATAATCTTCCACATAAAAGAAATTATAAGCATAATAAATGAAATGCTGAACACATATAGAGAAGACATAATAAAAAAAATTGAGGTGCACTGCAAAAAGATGAAAACCTTGAATGAACAATATAAGAAAGAAACAGAATGCATAAAACAGATTCAAAGAGATATACAGGAAATCAAGGATCCCATAAAAAGCTGGCAAAACCAACTGAAAGAATGTGAAGATAGACTTTCAGACCTTGAAAACAAGATATTAGCTAGTGAACAAGAAAAGAAAGATCTTTTTCAAACAACAAGGAGTTAGGAAATAACAATTCAACAGTTGCAAGATGATGGAAAGTAAAACAATATAAAACTGATAGGTGTAAATGAAAAAGAAGGTGACAACACAAATGATATAAAAAGACTAGTTACAGAAGTAAAAGCTGAAAATTTCCCAAACATGGAAAGGAAACTGACATACAGATAAGCAAAGCATATAGAACTCCAAATACCCATAACCAAAATAAATCTACACTCATACCTATAATAATCAACATCCCAGAAATTCAACATAAGAACAGAATATTAAAGCTGTTAGAGAAAAGAGACAGATTACCTATAAAGAAAAGCCCATCAGAATCACAGAAATCTTCTCAACACAAAAAATGAGGTCAAGAAGAGCATGGAGTGAAGCATTTCAAATCTCAAAGGAAAATGACTTCCAACCCAAATGGATGTACCCTGCAAAACTGTCCTTCAAAATGGATGGAGAAATAAGATACTTCCATGACAAAGAACAGCTGAAGAACTTCATGACCACCAAACCAGCCCTGCAGAGAATACTGAAAGATATTCTATACAGACATAAAAACAACTACAACTTCAAGACCACCAACAGGAAAAAAAAAAAAAAACACTAAGCAAGGCAAACTGTTAAACAGAGGGGAAAGGTAGAAAACCAACAAAGGAAAGAGAACATAACAAAAATAAGCCAATACACATCAGATGTAGCCAAAACACATCAGTTATAGCCATTAATGTAAATGGCCTCAATTCACCAATGAAAAGAAACAGACTGGAAGAATGGATCAAGAAACACCATCAAACCACATGCTGTATATAAGAAACACATCTAGTCCAAAAAGAAGTTCATAAACTGAGAGTCAAAGGATGGAAAACAAGACTTCACACAACAGGAACCCAAAAAGGATCAGGGGTAGCCATTCTTTTTATAGATAATGTGAATTTCAAACCAGAAATGATCAGAAGATATAAAGAAGGTCATTGCATACTATTTAGGGGAAAACTTCAAGAGGAAGAGATAAAAATCCTAAATGTATATGCACCAAATATGGGAGCACCCAGCTATATAAAACAAATATTAATAGAAGTAAAAAATCAAATAAGCAATAACATAAGTATAATGGGAGAACTTAATGCCCCACTGACACAAGGAGACAAATCAACTAGACAGAAAATAAGCAAAGATATAACAGACTTGAATCAAACATGTGAAAAATGTACTTAGTAGACATGTAGAGTATTCCACCCAACAGAATCAGACTATACATTCTTCTCAGCTTCACGTGGGACATTCCCTAAAATAGAACATATACTAGCCCATACAGCATGCTTAAGTAAATTTGAAAGAATCAAGATTATCCCATGTATATTATCTAACCATACTGCCATGAAACTAGAAATTAATGATGAAAGAAACTTCAAAAACTCCACAAACACATGGAAATTAAATAATACACTCCTGAACAACCAATGAGTCAGAGAGGAAATTAAAGAAGAAATTAAAAGATATCTACAAGGAAATGAAAATACAAATATAACTTATCAGAACACTGGGATGCAATTAAAGCAGTCCTCAGAGGGAAATTCACTGTGGTGAATTCCCACATCAGCAAAACAGAATTAACACAAATAAACAACCTGCTGCTATACCACAAACATCTATAAAAAGAAGAGTGAGTTAAACTCAAAACCAAAAGAAGGGAGGAAATTATAAAGATCAGACCATAAATCAATGCAATGGAGACTAAGAAAACAATACAAAGAATTAATGAATCAAAGAGTTGGTTCTTTGAAAGAATAAATAAAATTGATAAGCCCCTAGCCAACCTTATTTTAAAAAAGGAAAGAAAAAACTCAAATTCATGCAATAAGGTATGAGAAAGGTGAAATTACTACAGACTCTGTGGAAATACAGATCATCAACACCTATTTCGAAAACCTCTACTCTCATAGGTTTGATAACACAGAAGAAATGGACAGATTCCTAAATACATATGAACTACCAAAGCTAGGTCAAGAAGCTGCAAAACTGCTGAATAACCCTATTTCAATTAATGAAATTAAAAATGTAATTAGAACCTTACCAACATAGAAAAGCCCAGGTCCTGATGGATTCACGCTAAATTCCACAAGAAATTCAAGGAAGACTTAATTCCAACACTCCTCAAACTCTTCAGTGAAATTGAAAGGGAAGCAAATCTCACTAACTCATTCCTGGAAATAAGTATAAGCCTAATACCAAAACCACAGACGGACCCAACCAAAAAAGAGAACTACAGACCAATCTCCCTAATGAACATACATGTAAAAATTCTCGGTAAATTACTGGCAAACAATACAGCAAATCATCAAGAATATTATATACCATGATCAAGTGGGATTTATCCCAGAAATGCAGGGGTGGTTCCACATATGCAAATCAATAAACATAGTATACCATATCAATAGAACCAAAGATAAGAATCACATGATCATCTCAATAGATGCAGAAAAAGCTTTTAATAAAGTTCAACAATCATTCATGATAAGAACTCTACAGAAAATCAGAATAGAAGGCCTTACCTGAATATGATAAAAGCCATCTATGACAAATCAACAGCCAGAATTATACTAGATGGTTAAAAACTGAAAGGTTTCACTCTAAAATCAGGAACAAGACAAGGATGTACATTATCACCACTCCTTTTCACTATAGTGTGGAAACATTAGCCAGAGCAAGAAGACAAGAGAGACAAATAAAAGGAATAAGTAAAAGAAAGGAACAAGTTAAATTATCATTATTTGCAGATGACATGATACTCTACATAGAAGACCCCCAAAACTCCACTGAGAGATTTCTAGATGTAATAACCAAATTCAGCAATGTAGCTGGATACAAAGTCAACACTCAAAAAGCAATAGCATTCCTGTACTCAAACAACAAACTCACTGAGAGAGAAATAAAAGAAACCACACCCTTTACAATAGCATCTAAAAAAAATGAAATACCTAGGAATCAAACAAAGGAAATAAAATATCTATTCAGTGAAAATTACAATAGTCTGGGAAAAGAAATCAAAGAGGATCTCAGAAAATGGAAAGATATTCCTTGTTCGTGGAGAGGAAGAACAAATATTGTGAAAATGGTCATTCTCCCAAAATAGTTGTACAGATTTAATGCAATCAAAATATTATTAACATACCTCACAGATCTAGTGAAATCACTCCTAAAATTCATCTGGAACCAGAAGAGACTCAGAATAGCAAAGGTAATTCTGGGCAACAAAGGCAAGGCAGGAGGCATCACAATCCCTGACTTGAAGTTACACTACAAAGCTACTGTTATAAAATCAGCATGATACTGGAATAAAAACAGACCTGAAGATCAATGGAATACATACAACCACAACTACAAACACACTCAGATACCTTATGTTTGACAAAGGAGCCAAACATGTTCGCTGGAAGGAAGATAGTCTCTTTAATAAGTGGTACTGGTAAAACTGGCTCTCCATATGCTGAAAACTAAAACTAGACCCATGCCTGTCACCATGCACAAAACAAAAGTCAAAGTGGATCAATGATCTAAATATTAAAACAGAAACACTAAATCTTCTGAGAGACAAAGTAGGTAGAAATCTTGAAGGCATATGGATAGGCAGAGAATTCATGAACAAAAATCAAACTGCATGGGAAATACTTTCCAGAATCAGTAACTGGGATCTCATCTTACTGAAAAGATTTTGCATGTCAAAAGAATTCTCCAAAAGAGTGAAAAGAAAACACATGAATTGGAAAAAAAAAAACAGAAAAAAAACTTTAGTCAACTGTCACTCAGACAGAGGACTTCTATCTAGAACATATAAAGAATTTTTAAAAAATCAGATCCCCAAAATTCAATAAGCTAATCCATAAATAGGAATCTGAGATGAATACACACTTCTCAGATGAAGAAATATAAGTGGCAAATAAATATATGATCATTATATATATTTAAACTCTGCCAATAAACTTAATTATTAAAAAAGAGGAAATAAAAATGGCTGTAATATCTTTGATGTAATGCCTTTGTTGGAGATAGAATTTAAGTAGGACAATACTAGAAGTTTCTTAGTACAGAAAAAGTAGGGTAATACATTCCATTTACATATCACATACAAACCCATAGTGTTCTTTATTGCTTTTCACTTTTCCCCAGGAACACTTAAAACAATTATGACCAGGACTATAGCACTCATGAACACTCTACAAAAGAGATACAGCATCATTGAGTGAGCAATACAGGCTACATTTTGGAAGCATAATCAAGACAAATACTTGGTACTGGACTGAGGTAGACGGATGGGCTCAGCACTCTGTGTGAAAAGAGAAACTGATCCTGCCAGATTGCTTCTGTCTTTTTGGTTTCTTTGTTTTGAAACAAGGTCTTTTGTGTTGCCCTGCACTCAGGATTTTTTAGCCTCAGCCTCTTGAGCACTGTGGATTACAGTCATACACTACTGCGCCCAACTGATATCTATCTTCTTAAACACGCAATTAAATGTCACCACGTACCAAAAGACTGACAGTAATTAATTAAGGATTAATTTGACACAATCTCTTTATATGCAAGCCATATGCTATACTTCTCCAAATGGTATTATATTTAATATCCATAGCCTAGTTGATCATCCATGTTCAAAAACTATTAAGAGTATTTAAAGTTACTTAGAAACACATAGAAAATTTGAACTTTGAGTAGTACCTTTCCCATCTCCTTATTTCTGAAAACTATAGAAAGAATGCATCCTGCCAAGAGCGTGGGCTCACAGTGTAGATGTCAAATTTCTTGTCCCACATCTACTAATTTTATGAATCTAGGCAATGTAATTAACTATACTTTGGTTTTCTTGTCAAAAACTCCAGCTGATAATAAATTATACAAAAGATGAAACAAAAAATATTTATAAAGCAGCAGAACATATTGTTATATACAATTTGTCTGTATTAAGATTTAGGCATATTTTATGCTATTCGAAGGACATTTACTATTCACACTGTAAAAATCAGAAAAGCAATTTAAAGCAAATACAACTAATATTATCATTCTATAGATGGAGAAAACAAAATTAGAGAAGTCATGCTACTAGCATTGTTCTACTGTCAGGTAATGTAGACAGAATTTGAAGCTATGTGTCTGTGCCAGCTGCAACTCTGATAAAGCACATGGCACGTTTGTCTGAGTTTAGGCATCATATTCTTTTCATCATATTATAATGCTTTATAGTGGATGCTTCTTTTAATGTTCCTAGTATCCATTACATATCTCATTTTATTTCCTGAAAGTTTTATTAATTATTATTTTTTCCTCACCTTTTGTATACAGAACCTGAGATTCCACTAAATTAAAGCATCCTCAACTAATGTAGTTCATATACTGCAGAAATGAGGTCTTCTTAATCCTTACAGAATGTCATTCCTGGCCTCAATTTTCAGGTGAAACTATCTGCTGGGTTTCACCTGCCAACTAAAACAGGAGAAAAAAATCTACATTCTTCAAAGGAAATTAGCCTAAATGAAAAACAGATTGAAAGAAATGAAGACAGATTGACATGTAAAACTAGGCTGATCCCTAACTAAACTCAGGCTCTATAATTTTCTCTGTCTTTCAAATATCCCCTGGAATTTATGCATTACACTTAATTTCCACACAAAGTGCCTGAATTTTATGACTGACCAGTTACACAAAACAGAGAAACAGTGTTGGAAAGGCAAAAGTACAACACATAATCAAAAATTGTGTTTAAAGAATGGGAAGAAAACCTCTATCATTCAGGAAGTGACAGTAAGAATATTTCACCTTACAACATTTTATTAGAAGGTAAATATGTATGGCTGTCATTCAAGGAAGCATGAGTTACAGCTTTTGTAAGAACCCACATAACTATTAGACAAGGACTTAGTCCTATTTGTTTCTACGATGCTGGTGAAAGATAATAGACACTAAACAATTATTAAATTAACTACCTAATGAATTAATTTGAATATTGTGTAGGCCTTGACTGATTGTCCTGTCATCAGTGAGGATTTCTAAATACCTTGGTTCTGTGTCAGTGAACTTGAAGACTACAATTTGCTTTAACTAATGGTTACATACTTATGCACTGTCATTATGTAGAACAAGTCCTTAAATATCTGTGTGAATGCTTTCATTGTTTTCTACTTATGGTTAAATACATAAAAGTTTCATAATTTATAAAATATTATGCTGTAGTTCATGAGCATAGTATAGCACAAACTTTGAAAGATCACTCGTAGTCAATGTCCAGTTCAAATGCCAAGAAGATCCAGAGGGGCTGCCCCAACTGCAAGCTCCTCAGATGAGAAAGTAGCACAATGCCCCTGAAGCAAAGCCAGCAGATTGCTGTAGCTGCTGGTTTCAAACAGGAGCCTAAAGAGAATTCCTTCTGTGGTCTGATGGCCATTTCAGAACTTTGGAAATGGAATGGTCAATTCATCAGAAAGAAATAGCAGGTGAGTATGGCGGACTTGGGGGGCCTGCAGGGGAGAGACCCTGGCGCCTCGGGACCTGTACCGCGCGGTTGACTCAGGGTGCCAGGAGAACAAGGAGCTCCACCTCTCTCTGGGGGGCAGCTGAGAGTGTGGCAAACTTTTGGCAGCCTGAAGGAGAGAGACCCTGGCACATCGGGACCTGCGTGCGGTTGACTTGGGGTGCTGGGAGAACAAGGAGCTCCTTCCCTCTCTGGGAGGTGGCTGTGAGTGTGGCTGACTTTCGGTGGCCTGAAGGAGAGAGACCCTGGTGTGTCGGGACCTGCACTGTGCAGTTGACTCAGGGTGCCCAGAGACCAAGGAGCTCCTCCCCTCTCTGGGGGGTGGCTGTGATCCTGCCGGTGGGTGGGCTGAGAATCAGACATCTCATGTCATCCTGTCCCATACTCCCCCCCCCCTTAGCAAGTGGGAGCCAGTTATCTACACATCTTGTGAAAAAATTGGCTATGGTATTTAGTATGAGCTCCCCATATGCAAAGATATGGACAACCATTTGGAGGAAAACAAGATACAGTATGACAGATAGTGAAGATCCTTGGTTGTATAGCTTTGAAATTTATGCTTTCTTAAGTCCTGTTCTGTTCTGTTTTGTTGTGTTTAATTTTAGCCCTCTTAAAATAAAATTTTAAAAATATATATATAATATATATTATATATTAAAAAGGGGATATATATATATATATATATATATGGAAAAGAAAGTGCTGTAAAGGATATAACTGCATGTTTAAGTGTGTAAGATAGATGAGCACATTACTGCTTTTGTTAGATTGTTGAGCAGAACTGTTAAGAGTCTCACTGTTTGAATGTCTACTTTGTGTGCTTTAATTTTGTAACTTGAACAACTATTTCAAATGATGGCTGTGTAACTTGTCAAGTGGCGATTTCTTAGTGTTTTTGTTTTTGTTTTTGTTTTGTTGTTGTTCTTGTGGTTCTATTTTTTGCCTTTGGAATTCTGCGTTGATGCTGCCCTTTTTCTGTTTTGTTTGGTTGTTTTCTTTTTTGTTTTTTCTCTTTAAATAAAATTTTTAAAATTAAATTAAATTAAATTAAAAAAAAAAAAAGTAGCACAAAGACAGTTCCGAACTGGAGTCTCTTAGTGATTGCACCAGGAAACAAAGGTAAAAGAGAAAAAAAGGGCATTTGGGCAGGAACTCATGTAAGGGACAGGGAAAGAATGGAGAAGGTCAGGATGGTCTGTTAAATGACCCATTTCAGGAACAATCTAAATGATAAATTAGGGTATGGGGAGAACAAAGACCAGAGCATTCATTCCTGAAGGCTGTGTATTTTTACCCTATTTGGACTTGTGGCCCTTTAGGTTATCTTTTAATTGTTAACCATGCAGTCTGGAGGTTTTGAGTGTGTGGCTCCAAAAGTCTCTTACCTTTGCATATTCATCTCATATATACGTCTGGCCAATGATTCCACAATATTAAATGTTTTATACTTTATTACATAAAAGCAAATATATTGCATCCTGAAGATGATAACATCTAGTACTTAGAATTATTCTGAGGGTTAAAATAAAACTACTGCATATAGAAATGTTAAGAATATATTTTAGTAATGATGAGTAAGCACTAGTACCGATTAATCATAGTAGTACAAAAATCTATTAATTTAAGATAAATTATTACACCAATTAAAAGTAGTGTCTTACATGTAAAAGTTAAAAGCAAGAATTAATTTAATTGAAAACCTTGGGGTTCATGAATGGCTTAGGCAGCTATGGATGTTCCTTTGTTTTATTTTTTACCCCAGGTGGTTCCTAGGGTATACTTATGTCAAAGGAATTTATACTTTCCCTACTCTTTTATAGCATTTATCATGGGTGACTTGCAAGTAGATATTCAGTATGCAGTTTAGGTCCTGTTTAGGTCCTTATCCAGAATATATATCTATAGGTAAATAATCAAAGAGACAATAGTGGTTTTTTGGGGGGGTTGTTTTTATTTTTGTTTTTGTTTCTGTACCAAGGGTGGAACTCATGACCTCTTGCTTGCCAGGAAGGTGTTTATACTGCTGAGCTAAATCCCCAGCCCTGATAAGTTTTAACGTCTTAATCAATGGTCATAATTATTTAGGGATGGGATAGTTCTCAACATCTTCTAGTTCTCTTTCTTAAACAACTACCCTGGTTTAGTAATAAGGATAGATTTAGCTACATTCATGACAAGAGACAAAAAAAAAAAAACCTTACACTAAATAAAGAAAGGAATGTATTTTATGAAGAAGCCCTGTTAAATATCAGTGACCATACTGAGAGATGTGCAAGGGGAAAGAATAAAAGCAGCTAGTGCCTCAGAGCACCACTTGTTACTGCCTATTGTAAATTAGCCTTCATGATTGTTTTAGTAGTTATAAAAGGAATAAAAGCCTTGGAGTTGAGGTAGCAATGGGGACCAGACAAGCTCTGAATGTTTAAGGTTATAGTAGTAATTGTGTATTCCCTCAACTTGATGTAGAGTCACTAGCAGAAGAATTCTCATTACTCTATGCCATGATGTTAATGGGAGTCAATACTAATGAACCAAAAACCTTAGAAAATCTAGACTTTGAAACATGAAAATAATTGGTAGCTCACTGTTCAATGTAATTCATTTGGAAAAAGAGATAGCAAAGAATTCTTAAGCTTTTTGTAAGTCTTTGGCCAAATACCCAGTGTTTTCTAAAGCAGTAGTACACAAGCATGTTTAATTCTAGCTAGTGCTGATCCTAATAACATGTTAGATCCCACATGTGTGTATTGAGATCGATTATTATATTGCTTTCAAACTATTTTGTAGTGGACTCTGTTTTACTGTGTGTTCGACCACTCATTGTTACGTTATACTAATGTAACTCATTATGTAATATCCAAATTAATCTATGTCCAGTTTAATGAGACAATTCTAAAGTTCAAGCCAGTCCTGAATTGTCATAAAAATTTAAATGCTCAACCTTGATTCCTGTATTTATCTTACTGTGTACCAGTAAGCAGCAGATTTCATGGGTCAATATTGGTTCATGGAGACACCTTCAGTGGCACTTTAGTAAAGAGCTCTAGATGGGGCTGGATAAGAAATCTAAGAGAAAAAAGATAAAACCTAGAAAGCTAGAAAGTTGGTAGACAAACTATGATGAATGAAGTAATGAAACTGTCCTACAAAGTCTCATGAGTGAACATAAGAAGTTTAACTTTAATTACTGAATAAAGTGAAATTTTAAAGCAATAATGAAGTAATGTATTTCAGTATATAACCTGAAGAAACTGCCAGAAGAAGCAAACTAATAGACTTCAGTAGCCCATAAACTCATGTGCACAGATTTAGGAGCCCTTTCCTTGGAGCGTATGCTGGGACCTGCTGCTATGAGAGCTTAAAAGAAGCATAACTCTCAGGGGGGTGCTTGACGATCTCAAACCGGAGATGGAAGATGAAAGACATAAACAAAAGCAGAAATAATAATATAACATACAAACACTATCATTAAAATTGGAGAAGTTATCAATTTCACATTGTATTTGAGATTAATGTCTACTCAAAGCAACTGGATATTTCAGAATGACTGTAAGAGGGAACGTGATCAGAGAAGCAGAGTGGTGTGTAAACTGGTCAGCAAGATTTGCAGGTTATCACAGTACTTGCAATAATCACTATCTAGAATATGCTCTAGACAGGGCATTGTTTTAAACTGATGTGTGATCTTGTAATTCTAACAACATTGAGAGATTAGTGTTATTAGCCTCATTTAAAAAATGACGATTAACTTGTTCAATACCAGGCAGCTAATAAAATGCAAAGGAAGAACTGGAACAGAGCTCTGTCCCATCACCCTAAAACACCTCTGCTAGATAATATCTCATGTAATTCACCATTTGGAAAGATGAACTCTAAGATTTGCCACTAGTGATTAGCTGTCATCTCCTAATTTGCCTGAAAAAACTTTCAGGGATCATACACATTGTTATTATTGTGTTTGATAAAAATTACATAAGAATTAAAATATATGTTCTAGAAAGAAGTTGGTAATTTCAAAAAATATATTTTTGTACTTACAGGTAAATAAGTAGTTGATATATAGAGAAAGAATACAGCAATAGTATTTATAGATTCTTGATATAAAAATTAAAAGAAAATTGAAAGCCAAATCTCTTAATGAACTTTCCCCTCATTAAGCTTTTTTTCTTTTATAAGTAAGGGTTAGTCATAAAATGCAAATATTTATCTTTAACATAAAAGATATGTGAGAATAGAAAGTTTGGGATGATATTTTTATTCCACATTTATTGTGTATCACTTTATGTGTATCAATCAAAGCTACCTTAGGGTCTAAAATAGCTACTACATTGTAGATCACTACAGATACATTCAATGTTATGGCTTTGGGCTTTGTAACTCTGCATGTTTTCATCTTTGCTTCACAGTGTTGACTTCTTTGTTTTAGATAAAATTGGTCCCTTCTTGTACAGATCACCCTCACTAAACAGCCATCCCAGAATTCTGGGTGCTTCTTCAATCATTGCACTCATCCAAGCTTCTTGTCTCTGTTCTTGGTTGTCCCAGGAAACCAAGTATGCCAAATCTCATCAAAGACTCAAGCCAGACAGAATAGGAAACATTCCCTCGAGATGCAGTCAGAGTAACTGGGCTGTCAGACATGTAGTCTAATTTCTGGCTATCTTAGAACAGTGTTGGAAGTTAAGAGTTATAACCTGCTTGTTCTGCTTGCAGATAGGGAAAGGAGTTGTAACCAAACCAGGCTTGAATGTTCAAATTCAAAGTTTTTTTTTTCTTTCTTTCTTTTTCTTCCTGTATTTTGTCCCCAAGGGCATAGCATGTTCTGGAAAACTTTGGTTATAATAGACAAGGGTGAAAAAAGTTAGTTTATTGAGTAGCAGCTGGAAAGGCTGTGGCCGTAGGTGTTCTGTCCACTTCCTAGTATGGAGAAACCAGAGGTTTGAGTTTATTACTGGAGAATGCTGGAGGACAGAGCTGTGAAAGGTGTCCACTTGCTCATTAAAAATCTCCCCAGGGGTATCTGTTTGAATTCTTCACTCATGTTTGAATTCCAAGAAGCACAAAAGAGTATAATCAGTTTTTGTTGTTGTTGTTGTTGTTGCTTTTCTCATGGTCACTTTAATTTAACTGAGCTAGGAGCACAAACCCATTGTGACAGTGTCTCTTAGGCAAGCACATTGTTATCCTCAATAAAAACAAGGTAGGTAAAAAGGAAAATCCTTAAGGGTAAACTAGAATTTTCTCCTATGGATTTTAAGCCCAGCAGGAAGAGGGGAAGAGAACAGAAAATATCTCAATAAAATAAAAATAAAATAAAAAGGTTCATGTGGACACTAACATATTTACAATATATACATTGTACAAGTTTTAGGCAATAATTCTCTTCTCAATTAAATTTTGGTCATGACACTAAGCTAAGATGTTAAATTAACAAAAGATGGTATCATAGGGATATGATTTGCTTTTCCAACTGTATTTACACAAAATTACAAAGTAAGATTAGCACAGATTTATTATTCAGTGGAAGATTGAAAGTGGTCTTTGTTACATTCATTCCATGAGAAAAATAAACAAGATAATCTCATGTACTATACACCATAACACTTTCAAAAGAATATTTAAGTACTAAGAATATGTAATATTTGAGTTGTTTAGAGAAGTGACAAGAAAAGGAGAACAACTTATTTGTAACTTTAAGATCAAAGAAGAAAATACTAAAATTTACCAGTCAAAGACAAAATAACTAGTTGTACTTGTCACAAATGTTGACATATTAGGAAAAATAAGTCAAGACTTTAAAACTGAGATTGTGAATTGTTAAAGAGTACTTTGGATTTAAAATAGTTAGAGAGCTACACAGTCCAAGATTTATAGCATAGACTGTATCTGAGTGGATATTCACAAATACCAGGGAATAAATAAGTCATAGTGTGCAAATGGAAGCATCCTGATAAATAAAAAGTGTTCTATAAGGAAAAGTCCAAGAGACAGTCAGTAATTTGCACTGCTTCATGTCATAGATAAATATAGTTATTGATCAGTTATTTATAATGATAACTAACAGGTTAAAAATGACATTAAATTCAAGTGTCATAATTATTTTCTTTAGATGTTTTAGGAAATAGAATGGTGGCTCCTAATCTCATAAAGTAGAAACTTACTTTAGTTTTGAAAAAAATAAATAGAAAGAGGGGTAAAATAATATATGAAAAGAAGGAACATGCAAATATCTAAAATGAGGAAATTCATCATGGAAAATGTTGAGAAAGGAGATTAGGATTAGTTTTCAAAATAGTAAAATTAAATCATTATTGACTTTCTAATCTAAAAGGCTGTTTACTTCGAAATATGCCTTTAAAATACTACAGCTAGTCCGGTGTGGTTGTGCACTGAAGAGGTTGAGGCAGGAGGACCTTTGTGTGTTCAAGACCAGGCTGGGCTGCAAAGTGAGCTCAAGGCCAGCCTGAATGAGACTGTGTCACAAAAAGATACATAAATAAATAAATAAATAAATAAATAAATAAATAAAATACTTAAGCTGAGATCAAGCACTGCCAGCTACTAATTTGGGGGGGGGGGTTGCTCTGAGCATCAAACTCACGACCTAACACTTGCCAGGCAGGTATCTACACCACTGAGCTAAATCCCCAGCAGGCTACTAAAATATTAACAGGTCACAAGTGTAAAATTAGGGCATCATTGTTACAGTTCTGGATAAAATGTCTCCCAAGGCTCATGAATGGCAGGCTTAGTCCCCTACACAGAAGGGTTCAGAGGTGGAAGTGGGGCTGGGAAAGAGACTGGACCATGAGGCCCTGATCTCACTAACGGATCAATGGCTTCATTAGTTAGGGGACACTGAGAGATGATGGAGCCCTGAGAAAATGAGGCCCAGCTGGAGTAGTTAGGATACAACGGGCATATCCTGAAGATGGCTTCAGATCACCAGCTGTGTTTTAGTTCTCTTTATCTCTCCTGTCCGCCATGAACTATGGTTCTTGGCTCTAACACACTCAGACTGCTCTCAGCAGTCTTGTTCTGCCTCTTCATGGGTCCAGAGGCACTACAGCCCTGTGAACATAGACCTGAACTTCTAAAACCTTGAGTCAAAATACATCCTCCTCTTTGAGGTTATTTTGTGACAATGATGCAAAGCTGACTAACGTAATCACTCAATTAATTTAATATGGAATATAATACAAAATTGTTGGTGATTTCCTCCTGCCAAGTAAAACATAAATGGAAAGAAGTTAGATATGATAGAATGAACACTTAATGAGAAAATTATTTAACAAGGTTAGTAAATTTAGTGTCACAATTCTATTCATATAAAGGAAATATGTTCACTCCACCAAGATGTCAGGATGGAAGTCCTGGAACTTCCTTCCCTCCTTGGACACACTGGTTCAACAACACATACAAAACTTTGTGCTCCATAGCCAAGAGTCCCTTGTATCTTGATAAGCAAGAAAGTTACAAGATTGAAGCTACTAGGATTCACAAAAGTATCTTCTCATTATAAGACCTCTCCCTTGAATGTCACACCATCCAGAGAAAATCATGTGATGTGATCCCCAGCTTTTCCCGCAGAGGGAAGGGGAGGACATGAGGCTATGTTTAACATGCTACATATTCTGAGGGAGGTCTAAGGCTTTGGCATCTGTCTTGCCTGCCCTGGAGAGGTAACATAGTGCAGTACATACCCGGGAGGTCATGAAAGGAAAGACAGAAATTTGAACTAGCAAAAATATCTGAGAAACCACCACAATCTCTGGCCTCACTGATTGCTAACAGTCTTGTCCTATATGAAGACAAGTCCTTGGAGCCTAGGAAAAGTAGCTAATAGATAAACACCATTTGATGTTGGATAATTTTTAATTTTCATATATTTGTAAATTTTCTTTCCAGTTATATGTTAATGATACGTACTTTCATTCTATTTTGATTAGAAAATATATTTGTATGATTTAAATCTTCTTACTCTTGTAAAGATTTGATTTGTAACCCAGCATGTGAGCTAATTTGAAAAATATTCCTACTTGTTAAAAAGAATGCACATTATGATGCTTCAAAGAGAAATATTCTCCATCTATCAGTTGCCTGACAATAATTTTGCTCAAGTCCAGTGTTTGCTTATTCACTTTCTTTCTATGGATTATCTATATATTCTTAAAAGTGGAGTGTCAAAAACTCCTTCAAATACTTTTAGTATCCTCTGTTCTGTTGATTACTTCAATGTATGATTCATGCTTTACATATTTAAGTGTTCTAATGTTGTATATATATATTATATATATGATATGGATATATATATGATATGAATATATATATGATATGGATATGGAGATATATATATATATATATATATATATGATGTGTTTTCTGGTTATTTTTTTCTCTTAGTTTAGTTAATGATTTGTTAGTTTTCATTATCTTTACCAAAAGGAAGAAAACTCCTCAGTTTCATTGATTTTTTACAGTTTTTCTACTTTCTATTTCATTTATTTCTGCTCTAATTTTTGTTGTTTTGTGCTAGTCCAGTGATTGTTTACTTTCTGTTTATGGATGATCTACATATTCTTGAAAGTAGACTGTTGAAAAATTCCTTTCTTATACTGCTGTCTGTTCTCCCTTCATTTTGATCAATGTTCATTTTATATACATGCTTGGATGTATTTTTTTGTTAATTTGCTTAACAATTTCTCAGTTTTCACTATTTTTAAGAGATTCTCAAATTGTAGTTTTTATCCCGATGTCAAAGATAAACAAAGATCCTAGAAGAAAACTAAAGGTTAGTATGTATGTGGAAGATAAATACAAAATTCTCAGAAAACATTAGTAAATAGAATTCAGCAGTACATTAAATGGGTCATATATAATTGAAAAGTAAGAATTATTCCTTTGTAACAGAAATTAGTCAACCTATAAAAATTAATCAATGTGATATATCACATTAACAAAAAGGGATAAAAAGCACGATCATTTTTGCAAGAGAAAAAACAGTTAAAATGGCTATCAATCATTAAAAAAACTGTAATAAACAAAAAATACGGAAAATATCACAATAAAGGTCACGCATGAAAAGGCCACTGGTAACATTCTCAACATTACAATCAGTTGTGAAAACTGATAGCTTGATCAAGAACAAGGCAAATTTGCCTACTCTTGCCATATCTATTTAGAATAAAAGTCATGATCCTAATCAGAGGAATTAAAAAGAAAAAGAAACAAGGCATCCAACTTAAAATGAAGACATAAATTATTTATATTTGAAGGTGACCTGATCTTATATGTATAGAATCTCGAAAACTCAAAAAAAAAAAAAACTGTCAAAAATCATAGGATAAAATATCAATATAAGAACTAAGTTTATTTTTTTACTTCAACTACAGATTATCTAAAAAACATTAAGAAAGCTGTCTCATTCACTAAAACATCAAAAATAAAAATGGAATAAATTGAACCAAGCAGGTAAAAGACTTCTACATTAAAAGCTATACAACTTCAATGAATGAAAGTTTAAAAGTCACAAAATATAAAAGGATATTTTATGTACACAGATCAGAAGAATCAATATTGCTAAAGCATGTACTGCTCAAAGCTCTGTAGAAATTTAATGCAACCATTTTCAAAATCACAATAGCCCAAAACCAGTTTCTCATAGAATCAGTTAAAATAATCCTAAAACACATAAGGACCTACCAAGGACTCAAAAAACCAAAACCATCTTGAGAAAGAATAGAGCTGCTGATATCATATAGATTGATTATCCAATATAAAGAAAGAAAAATATATTCAAATTCAAACATAAAAAGTATAAAGGCTGAGGAAATAGCTCTGCAGCAGAGCACCTAGCTGGGAAGCCCAAGACCCAGGGTTTGATTCCTGTGCTTCTCCAAATATACATATAAAGCTATGATAATTAAAAAGCATGATACTTGCAGTATAGACAGGCAGATAGCTCAAAGGAATAGAAGAAGCCAATTAAGAAGTCTTTTATATACAGTATATGAGTTTTAGCAAAGTTGCCAAAAATATAAAATAGTTAAGGATAGTCACTTCAATAAATGGTTTTGGAAAACCTGGATATTCAAATACAAAAGAATGAAATTAAACTGCCACAACTATATGATACACAAAAATCAAACCTAATTTGATTAAAAACTTAAATCTAATAATTTGAAATTGTATAACTCCTAGAAAAAAAGCAGATACAAAGCTTAATAGCATTGCATTTGTCATTGATTTCTTCCTTATGATCTCAAAAATACAGACAATAAAAGCAATCATAGTTTTGTTTGATCACATCAATTTTAAAAGCTCTCTAAACAAAGGAAACAATTAAAAGACTAAAAAGGTAATCTACTTAAAGGAAAAAATATTTGCAAATTTTGTGTTTGATAAGGGATTAATATCCAAAACATAGAGGATGCCCCTTCATCTCAGTGGCAAGGCAAGACCAAATAACTTGATTTAAAATCAAGTGCTGAATGTGGTGGCACACGCATGTAATCCCAGCACTCAGGAGGCTGAGGCAGCAGGATTGCTGAGACCAGCCTGGGCTACAAAGTGAGCTTGAATCCAGCCTGAACTGCGTAGCAAAGACGTGGCTATAAAAACAAAAAATTGGGCATAGTATTTGTATGTTTGTTCCTGCAGTGAAGACATAGAAAAGGCCCCAGTGCAAGGAAAAGATGCCAGACATCACTAATACAGGAAATGCAAATCAAAACCACAGAACTTCTTAAAATGGCAAGTACGAAAATAAAAAGATAATTGCTGTTAAGGATGAGGAATAATTGTCTTCTTTACATACTTTTTGTGGGTGTGTAAAGTGGCACAACTGTTGTGGAAAACATTATGATGGTTCCTTAAAATTTAAAATATCAAAGTACATATGATCTGGGAATTCCTCCTCTGGGTATTTATTCAAAATTAGTGCGATCAAGATTGTGAATACGTATTCCTTTTAGCATTGTTTATGCTGGCCAGGTTGCCATGAACAAAATGAATCAAGAAAATTCTTCTTGTGCAGTGTTTGACTCTTCTCTCTAAAGAATCATGTCATCTGAAAAAGTCCCAGTTTGAGATCTTCCTAATAAACAAATTTAGCACAGTGGAGGGATTCAAAACCAAAAAAGAAAAATCAGTGGTGTTCCTATACAAGAATAATGAACTGGTAGAAAAGAATTCAGGAAACTAATGCCATTCAAAATAGCATCAAAAAATTAAAAACCTAAAAATTAGCCTAACAATAACCTCTATAATAAAAACAACATTACTTTGAAAAAAATTTAAAGAAAATTAAAAACTGGAAAGATATCCCTGTTGTTGAATAGGCAGAACCAATAATTTTAAAAATAGCTAACTTACCAAAAAGATATATAAACTTAATGCAGTTTAAATTAAAATACTATCAGCTTTTCTCATAAAACTGAAAAAAAAATCCACAATTTATATGAAACTAGAAGATCCATGAAATTCCTGTCTATAATGTTTTGAAGAAACTCCATACTGATTTCCATAGTGGTTGTACTAGTTTACATTCTTACCAACAAGGTAAAAGGTTTCTTTTTTCTCCACAGACTTGCCAGATTTTTGTTTTGTTTTGTTTTGTTTTGTTTTGTTTTGTTTTGTTTTGAGTCCTTGGTAGTGGCTCTTCTTACTGACATAGGTGGAATCTCAGTGCTGTTTTTATTTGCTTATCTGTAAGAGACAAAACTGCAACATTTTTTTTCATGTATTTATTGTCCATTTGTATTTTGTCTTCTGAGAAGAGTCTATTCATTTCAATTGCCTATTTTTAACTGGGACTTTAATTTTTGGCAATCTAATTTTTTTAGTACTTTCTGTATCCTAGATTTTTTTGTCTGAGAAGTAGCTGATAATTTTTTTTTCTATTCCATAGATTATTTTCCAGCTCCTTGTTGTTTACTTGGCTGAGCAAAAGATTTTAATTCTATATAATTTCTTGACTCTTGATAATATTTCTTGTGCATTTAAGGTTCTGTTCAAGAAATACTTGACCATGCTATGTCTTCGAGAGCTTTATTAAATTTTCTTTCAGCACATTCAGTGTTTCTCTTTTTATATATTGGTCTTTGATCCATTTTCATTTGATTTTAGTATCAGGTCAGAGATATGGATCAGGATTCATTCTTCTGCACATGGATAACCAATGTTCCCAGCAACATTTGTTAAAAAGGCTATCTTTTCTCAGTGTGTATTATTAGTTTCCATTCCAAAAATCAGATGACTGTACGTGCTGCTTTTGATTCCTCTATTCTATTGCATCAGTAGGCCTGTCTGAGTTTGTGTCAGTACTATGCCGTTTTCACTTTGCAGTATATCTTGAAGTCTGGAATTTTAATGCTTCCTATGTACCCTTATTGCTCAGGATCATATTGGCTATTTTGTGTCTCCTCAAGTTCCATAGAAATTTTAGAATTTTTTTTTTGAGATTTGTGAGATAATGATAGTATTTTGGTGGGTAATGTATTAAACCTGTATATCACTTTTGGTAATATGAGTACTTTGATAATACTAACTCTGCCTAAGAAAATGGTTGGAACCGAGAAATGTATAAAATAAGATGTAGTCTTTTTATACAATGGAGTACTACACCTACATACGGAAAGATAAACTGGGGACTTTTATAGGTAAATGGATTCAACTCGAAGCCATACTCATAAGTGAAATAAACCAGACTCATGTGTAAATATCATATTGTTTCTCTAGTGTGAGAAGTTGAAAAAATAAGTAAGATCCAAAATGTACAATAGATATTGTAAAATGAGAAGAAATTATTCAAAAGGAAAGAGAAACTGGGATGGAAGAAAAGACAGAAGAAGGGAGGGAAAAGCAAAAGAAAAAATATGTATTTATGATAGTTAAAATACTTATACTACCAATTTCCCTTAGTTCATTGAAAAGAAAGGTTTCTGCTAATACTGCTTGGACAATGAAATCAATATATCTTATAATATGAAAAGCTAATTTAAAGATAACAATACCCAGTGTATTAACCGTTGTTACTCTTCTGTTATCTTGTTTCAAAATTCTTTTATCTTTAAAATAAAAGGTAATCCTTTCAGGACCCCTTCTGTCTCTCTCTCAGACAGAAGCTTTCTTTCTCTCAATAAATATTTCTGCTCTTAGAAAAATAAAAAAGAAAGAAAAAGAAAATGTTTGGATCTTGAGACTCTAATAAGTGAAATAAGTCAGGCCGAAATGGTTAAATATTATGTGATTTCTCTGATATAATAGATATAAAATATAAATAATATAAACAGAAAAATAAAAGATTGTAAGACAAAAATAGGAAGACCCTATAGAGATGAGAAAGAGATCTGGGAAAAGAAGAAGAGAGGAAGAAAAGAGTACAAAGAGGAGAGAAAATGATCAAGATTAATTTAAGTAATTTATAGCATATACATGCACTAATTCAAATTTTTCAAGAAAAATTTATATACATATAGTGGGGTTGTATGCAGTCTTTTTTTTTTTTTTGTACTGGGGATCGAACTCATGACCATGCACTTGCAAGGCAGGTGCTTATACCGCTGAGCTAAATCCCCAGCCCAGCATGCAGTCTTTTAAAATGTAAAATCTTATCATTTGTAGCAACATGGATATACTGTGGTAACATCAGGCTAAATGCATTAACAAATACTTCTTTAAACCATTTGAAGAAGTATAAAAAGTAGTGAAATATGCATGGGAAAAGAAGAGAATAGAGATTTTTGGAAGCTAAGGAGGACAATAGAGTACTGCTATTCAATGTGTATAAAATTTCAGTTATGCAAAATGATTCAATTCTAATAGTTCCTCCTTACAACATTAGGCCTTCTATTAACAATATTGTATTCCATAAATTGTAAAAATTTGTAGATGGTAATCTTACGTTGTGTTGTTACCACAACAATAATTTTTAAAAGAATAAAGCAAATATCCAATGCAAAAGATATATAAGTTTATATGCCATAATTTCACATGATTTAAAATTTATTTTTTAAATGTTATGCTAACTTGGAGGAGAAAAAGATTACCAAATGGGTAAAGTAAGTTCAAGAAAATATTACAAAAATTTATATCATTTTAAAAGACATAGTCCATAAACCAGTGAGGAGTAAAAATATTTAAAAGATTTAATAAAAACTATGAAAAAAACAAATCAGAGATGAAAAAGAAAAGTGCCAAAGAAGACTCAATTTGAAGTGATTGTAACACGGAAGAGTGTCTCATCGGACAGTGAAAGCAGGATGCTGTACAATGAGATGTGAAAACCACCTGGAAATAAAATGAACGTTGTCGCGAGGTAATGCAGCCCATCGTGGGGTCTGAATCTTCAACAAATCAGGTAGCAAACACTGAGCTTAAATCTAGCAGTAAGTTACATGATATAGTCAGAGATTAACTCCCTGTGGTTGTGTCAGTTTTGTGACTGTTATATGACAGTTGCCTTGGCTAGGATGATGGCCAAATGAAATTCTTTTTCCCCATATTGAGTAGAGAAAGCTCCTTTGCTTGTTAGCTTCCTTCATTCAGTTACTTTTGAGATTTAAATCTTCAAGTGAGTTATCTCAAGACAAATGTTCATGCATGCACGTGATAAACTGAAAATATTTTCTCTTTATTTTTGTATAAGACTGCAATTGTGTTGAATGGGAAATTTATCTTACCTTTTAGAAAACGATGTCATCCATTTGCAACTAACAAATATAAAAAAATTCTTTCAGCATAGCTTTGGAGAGCATAACATTACCTCGGGAGAACTATAAAAGTTATTGATGAAATGTACTTTATAAATATTATCTACTCTCTATTACTTACAGAATTTCTTCCTGTACACAAAAAAAAAAAAAAAAAACAGGGAAAAAGGTAAGAATATACCAAACTCTGCGTTGTCAAAATGAAAATTTAAAAGATCCAGATGTAACTATCTTAGTACTCACTATTGACCTCATATTTTAATTTTCATCTAGTTATATAAAATCAAATGTCAACTTGTTTCAGACTTAGCATTGTCAAGATGACCTGTTGTATTTCACTTTGCTTTTAAATTTCTCTGTTCAGTCCTATTTTCTGTTATTTGTGTCTTCATTTTCTCCTCCTCTATCTACATTCACCTTATGATTTTTCTATTCAGAGAAATGTCATTCTACTCCCGACTCCTGAAAGCCATTCACTGACTCCCTACAAGGCTACCCTAATCATCCTGCCTTTTCCTCTCCAATTCCACTAATTATGTCCATCCTTCTGCTTCTGCCTTGGACTTTTCTCAGAATTCAAGCACTCTTGGCTCCTATACTTGTCTCTAAGTGTCTAGATAACAGCTCTTTGGAAAATAAGCTACTTAAATTTTGAATGAAAGAATTTATAAAATGTCTGAAGCACAGAGGAAATTCTGGTCTTTAGTCCATTTTCATGACTTGCATTTATTTACATTTTTTATTTTGTTCATTCCCTCAGTGTACCACACTAACTCAATTACCAATGATTAATTAACAGTGTGCATGTATTACAGCATCTTAGTGCAGGGTAATTTGAATATTGTCTACTTTTTTTTTTTGCTATTGACATTCAAGAATTTATTGAACTATGAAGAAGTAATTTGTGTGATGAGATTAATAATTATCTTTGAGTACATGACTATGACAATTTTTAAGTAATTATATAACACAAGAAACAGTAAAATAAAATTACGTAGAAATTAGAAGTGGTTTTAATGGAAAGATTATACTCTTAATAGTACATTTTAAAAACCCAAACCCTATGTAATCAAGTTCTACAATATTTTCCAGACAATTAAAATTCCAATAAACCAGATTTCCCCCCAGTTAGAATATATTAATTTGACTGCATTGAGAGACTCACACCAGATAGTAAAGAGTGTGTCTGTTTCCACAGATGATTGTCATATAATTCACCAAACTGAGAAAGAGAGACTCACCTCAGGTGTTAGTAGCTTGGGTATAATAAAAAGAAAAGAAAAGGGAAACTGGCACGCATTTTGAAAACCTCCATTCTGCTTGAGTAGGTGTCTTTGCTGGTGCTCCTGAATGCAGACACCAGATCTTAATGTTTTAGCCTTCCCAGGGACTCATATCACAGGCTCTGCAAGAAGTCCCTGGGCCTTTGATCTCAGACTGGTGCTCTACACTTTATTCCTCTCATTCTGTGGTTACCTGGTCCTTGGACTAAGCAAATACCGGATCCTCCAGCTTACAGTGCTCAGACAGCCATTGTGGACACTCCTGCCTCTGATCCTTGCATAACTCTATTCATGCAGATATAATATGTATATTTATATTATATGTATATTTATCTAATATATTATATAAGTTATATAATATAAATGTTATATTATGTAATATTATATTATTTATATGATAATTTTTATTCCTCTAGGGAGAAGCCTAAACCTAACTAATATACCAGGACAGAGCATTAAGCTCAAAAGTTGGTAAATATAAGAAATTCTGTGGAATCGTGTTATGTATTTTTTCATAACAGCAAGTAGTGTAGCATTATTTCATGTAAAGAAACATGGATAGTAAACTTTTAGCAGTGAAAATTCATTTCTGTAAAATAACTAATAAACATATTTGGATGATATTCAAAATATTAAAGCAGGAAAAGAAGTTCAAGGACACAGCTCTTCATTAAATTACAATATTTTATCTTTTTAATTATTCAATTGCATTTTTATTAGTTTTGCAGACTTAACATTTGGTTATAAGAAATACTAACAATATCTAGATTCAAATCTGCTAACTCCACTAGAAATAAAACAAGCATTATATATTAGATATATACGGCTCTAACAACTGGGATGCTTTGATATAAATATATAAAGGACTTCAGAACTTTTAAGAAAATGTTCATATAAAACATGCAGTACCTGATAAAAGACAATAGTCTAAGAAAACTAAAACAAAACAAGACTAAAATGTTTTCAAGTATAACTAGGAGGAAAACTACCTGAGTTGCTCAAATCAGGCATAGAGGAGTGTCTGTTCTTTAATGTGGCTTTTATAAAAACTTCACAACAATAGAATATAGCTGTCATGGTAGGCTATTGAGAGTGAGTAGGGAATTGTCAGGAGGGGAAAACAAGCATCTAGTGTGACAGTAGTTCTAACACTGAGTTTTCTAGAATTTAATGAATCAAAATACTGTGACAATGAACCTCCAATAACTAGGCTCAGGAACTTTTAAAAACCTAATGGAAAATAAACAGCAGACATGTAACACTTTTGCTGCACAATCAATGCTATGTTGCCCTGAAAATTTTATATATATATATATATATATATATATATATATATATATGTATATGAATGGGAAATATATCTTACTTTCATATATATATGAAGATAATACAATAACAAAAAGTAAAATATGAGAAAACCTTAGACTAGAAAATATTTGTAATAGCTAAAAGTTCAAGTTGACAAAGTAGGAAATTTATGTTATATTACTGAGTAGAAGTTCACAGAGGCTCCTAGACCTCTTGTGATAGTGAAAAAAAATTTCGTCAAAAATTGAGCAGCACTGATTCAGGAAATGCTCTTGGCATTTAGGTTAATATCTAGCCACAGCTCTGCTAGCAGTAGTTCCACACTAGTTTGGGCAAATACAGTTGCTCACTAAAAGTTATACAGATGGAACTGCGTTTCCCTCAACTGAATTTAAATAATTTGTGGGCAGGACATTTATAGACTTTACAGTATCTATTCACTGGTCCTCAAGGACATGGTTCCTTCAGAGTGATAGAGAAGACTGTCAAGGGTGTTCTAAAGCTGATGCTTTGGGGAATTTTATCTACTAAAATTTATCATGTTGCTTGCCAAACATATAACTCCATATTCAAATACATTTGGTACAATGAAATTTTTATTGTAGGTTGAAATTTGCAAATTATGAATCAGATATGAAAAAAGGTTTACTTTTCAAAAATGATCTCAGCTTTGCTCTTAAGCTCCATCTATCTAAATTGGTTAACTGTAGACTCTTCCACTCCTGTCTACTCAATTTTTATGGTTTAAATATTAAATATGCCCCAAAGGCTCTTATATTAAGGATTTGCTCTCCAATGCGGCAACGTTCAGAGTTGGAACTTGGGAGAAGTGATTATATCAGAAAGGCTTTAATGTCATCAGTAGAGGCCATAATTTGATGGTGTTATTGGCAGGTATTGGAAACAGAAGGCAAAACGTAGCAAAAGAGAATGGATCATGGGCTGAGGGCCATGGGAATTACATCTGGTCCTGTCTCTTTCTCTCTCACTCATTCTTTTTCTCTGTGCTTCCTGGTTGACATGAAGTGCCACCACGTTCTTCTCCCATGATGCTCTACCACACCTCAGGTCCACACCAATGGAACCAGATGGTCTTAAACTGAAGTTTCTGAAACCTACAACCAAAATAAGCATTTCTTCTTTTAATTTGATTATTAAAGCTGACAAATGAAAGACCAAGCCACTATGATTTAGATATAATCATATAGCATTATTTTTCAGGTATTTCACTGGAAATGCTTAGCTATTTCTTGGAAAATAGTATTTTCAGGTTTCTTTACTGTCCTTCTAGTCATGTATTTCAGTGTGAGAAGATCTAAGGTTAGGAAAGGCTGAGGGGGGAGGGGTTTTCAAGTAAGAGGCAGTAGTTGACTGTTTCTGGCCTCATTAAATATGGTCTAATCCTGCTTGGTCAGTGCCTGATCGCTGCAGACCTTCCTCCTCTGGTCCTCACTGAGACAGGGTCTGATCTGCCTGATTACTGCCATGATTACTGTGCTGCTATTCACTGCTGCCAAAGTCAGTCTTAGGTTCTTATATTATGTGGACCTTTTTTTTTTTTTATTCCTCCCCTATTTATAGACACGTTAACTAGCAACCACTGGTTATGTTCATATGTCTAACTGATGCTTGATTGAAGGAATTGAAGATTCCAATACATTTATAAGAGACAATTCAGGGAGATCACTGATATACTTTCATGTTTTCCTACAGTGGTAGCATTTTGCAAAAGTATAGGATAGTATCACCACCAGAATATAAATATGGATTCAATCCACCAATTTATTCAGATGTCCCTAATCATTTTAAAGTATTTGAGTGTCAACTAATGTAGCAACAGTGAGAAGGGGAGATAGGTAGGGACATAAAGTTGACATGACACAGCTGGCATGGCAGAGGGCTACAGAATCACCCACTGCTTACTAAAATTTGTCCTTTGTAAAACCTTTACAGATGTAGATTTTAGAGATCCACATGCCGATACTGGAAGCCTCTAAAAACCTATGACTCTTAGCCCATCTTAGCAATTAGTTCACCCCAACAACAAACACCCAAATAGCAAAGGCTGAAACCCTGATTGGCTGAAAACCCCTGTTAGAGTGGGCAGCACAGAGGTCTCTGCAGGGATGCCTGCAGTGCAGTTCTTTCTCCATCTTCCTTTTTTTTTTTGTACTGGGGGGTCGAACTGACAACCAAGCAATTGCTTATGCCACTGAGCTAAATCTCCAGCCCCAATCTTCCTTATTTTTTAAAATTTTTTTCTTTATTTTAGAGAAGAGCCGGGGATTTAGCTCAGCAGCATAAGTGTCTGCCTTGCAAGCCCACGGTCCTGAGTTTGATCCCCAGTACAAAAAAAAAATCTTTATTTTAAAGAGAAAAAAACCAGAAAAATCAAGAAACAAACAAAAACAACTACAAAAGCAAAACAATGACAACAAAATGGCAATGTAGGATTTCAAAACAAGATGATAGGACTTTAACAATGGTTGTTATATTGCATATTGTTCACCTCAAAGTAATTCTCTGGCTACCAGATACAGGCATGCAAGGTTGATCAAAAAATATAATTTCTCTTTGTTCCTTTCCCTTTTACTATATCTATTGTAACTTTCTGATCTTATTTACTCTTCCACGTTTTTACATTAGTGAGACAATACAGTATTTACACATGCAAGTCTGATTTGTTTGACTTATGTGTATGGTTTATGACTCCACCTCTGCTTCACACTACTTTTGTTTCTCAGTTCCTTCTTCTGCTCCCCAGATGCCCTCACTTCCTTATTTCCCACTTGAGGGCTCTTTGTCTTTGAGTCAGCCTTGCCCCTCCATTCATAGTACCAGCGCAGTGCAAGAACCCAGGAGAGGAGTTCACACCACAGGGGAGCTCCAGGCCCTAGAACCACCACTGACATTACAAACCTGGGGTCTTCACCCCAGCCCTTTTTAATTAATTAATTTATTTATTTTATTTTGAGACAGGACATCACACGGACTTTGACTGACCCACACTAGATCTGAATTTAACAGTGGCCTACCCAGCCTTCCAGAGTGCAGGGATTACAGATGTGCCTCAGCATCCACTTTGTTTTTGCTTTTCTAGAGGTGATCTGTGTCTCCCAATTTTAAAATATTTTATATGGAAAAAGTGTTGATTTTTATCAAATGCTTTTCGGACAGGAATTAATGTGATCACATTGATTTTCTTCTTTAAGTTACTGATACAGTAGAATATATCATTTTGTTAATGTTGAGTCAACTCTATAAATGCCATTTTGCTATTGTGAAAAATTATTTTATGCATAATATAACTTAGTTGTTTAATATTTTATTGAAGATTTTTGCAGCAAAGTTTATGTGAAATTGATCTCTAGGCCTTGTTTCTGTACCATTTTTGGTTTGGTATCATGCTAAACTAAACTAATCTCTTGCATAGGTGAAAACTGTTCTATTCTTTTTAACTTTTTGTAAAATATGTCAAATATAAAATTGTTTCACAAAATTGTTTCACTGAATCCTTCTAACCAGATTTTTCTGGAAGTCTTTCATTGTGAATTCAGTTTCTTAGATTTACATAAGAATATTCTCATTGTATATTTCATATTGGTTCAGTGTGCAAGGAATCTGTTCATTTCTTGTAATTTGTCAAATTTATGGGCATAATTTTTTTTCACAAAATGTTCTTACTGTGGCATCTTTTGATGGCTATAGGATCTCAAATGTTCATTATTTCCTTTCTCTAACTTGCTTTATCTGGCTTTTTTTATTGATACAGGAACTGATGCTTTTGATTTGAGAACTGCCCATGTTTCTAATGTAAACATTCAGTGCTAATAATTTCCTACTCAGCACATTTTAATTGTATTTAACAAATTTTGGCATTTGGTTTGTTTTTATTCAGTTTAAGAATTTTTGTTTCTTTTGATGTTTTATTTGACTTCTGGGTTATTTAGAATTGTGTTATTTAATTTCTCCATGATAATGATTTTCTTATTGTCATTTTATTGTGCATTGTTTGATTCCACTATGTGCAATTCTTTGCACAGCAAAGAATTCTTTAAATTTTTTGATCTTTGCCTTAAAACCCAAGCTATTGGCTATCTTGGTAAATGTTCCACAAGCATTTGAAAAACTGCATTTATTCTTTCAATATATGCCAGTTAGCTACAATGACTTGATAACATTATTCAGATAATTTCTGAATCTTGTCTAGTATTTCTTTCTGATGCTGAAAGAGCAATGTTGAAGTCTCCAACTTCAATTGTGAACTGTTTCTTTCTCACAGTTGTCTGTTGTTGCTGTTGTCTTGTTGTTGCTGTTGTCTTTGTAAGTATTTTGAGGTTCTGATTTTTGAAATGTCACTTGCTGTAGTGTTATTGACGATAGTTTAAAATCCTTGTCGGACAACCCCAACATCTGATTTATCTCATAGCTGATGTCAGGTGACACTCTCTTTCCTCATTCAGGGTGTTTGTATTTTCTTGGTTCTTGTTATGACAGATTTTTATGGTACCCTAAACATTTTCGCTATTATGTTATGGGGCTCCAGGTCACAGTCTAGCAAGAAGCCACTGTGCTTAGCTCAGCACGTTGGTCTTGGCTGTGGTACAAGGACAGTTTAATTTCAAAGTCTTTGCAGCCTTATTTTGGCCTGCTTGGCTTTATCTGGCACTGCCAGAGTTTCAATTGGTGCATGGCAGTGCTGACTAAGAAGAAAGATTGTCTCATCCCAAGCCATCAATTACCTGTGTATGGTGTGTACGTTGGGGTGTCTGCATTTTTCCATATTGAATATGGAGCCACAGGAACTACAAGCCTTACCGAGGACTAGGAGGAAGTCTTGTTCTTGAATTTCTGTGAACTTAAGTATTTCTACTACATAAACATAGGCTAGAGCCTAGGGCAAGGACATAAGAATATCACGGGGATATTGCTGTGATTTGGCTTCTTCTTGCTCCTTCTGTCTAGATTCAGCATCTTGTAAAAAGAAAGGTCACCCAGTCCTTTTTTCTTTCTACTAGGAAAAGTGATTATTTTGTATCTTCTTCTTAGAATATCTTACATCAAAAGATGCAAAACAGAAGAAAATTTAAATAGCTTGATTCTTTAGTTTTTATACTGTTAAAATTCTATGGCATAGCATGACTGTAAATATTCCAGTAAAACTTTATTAGCTGGCATTGATGTTTAAATTTTGTATAATCTCACAGATCATGAGATTTTTGTTTCAGTCATTTAAAATCTTTCCTGTGGTCCTTAATTCATAGGCTATACAAGAGTATACGGCAAAATAGATTTGAGCTCCGGGTCAAGTTTACTAATCCTTGATTTAGAGCCAAACTATGCTGTGTCTTTTAAGTTCCTGAAATATTAAGCTTCAGAGTTTTGTTACTGATGAGTAGACAGGAAAAGCTGAATTTTTCCTTAATAATGAGCAGCTGCTGCAGTCTCTCCAAAGTTCTAGCTATCTCAATAAAAGTCAGATTCTCAGTAATCTATTTCCTTTAGAAGTATATCTTTCTCTTTAGTTAAATTCACCAGTATCTCATAAATCAATGTCAGAACATAGTTTTCAAATTTTGTTCTTGTTTTGTTGCAACTGGTAAACTGTCTAGTGAGTACTATGTATAAAACATGGGTTCTTGGGTTCAGAGAGGAATGAGAAGTGGTTTTACCTATAGCCAAAATTTTTCAATCAAATTATTTTTTCTAGAAACCTTTGAGTAGTGTCTATACATTTCAGAATGTACACACTCAGGAAAACATAAGCATGAAATCATGGATAGATATAATAGAAAACATAAACAGGAGTGTGAAAAGTGGGACATGATCTGGAAAGCAATGCTAATGCACAAAGTGAAGAAGGAATACATCTGAGAATGAATGAATGAGAAGCTTCTACAGACATAGGAAAGTAAATGGCACAGGCTCTGGGTTCAGGGCTCCCTCCCACCTTTAGAAACAACTGAGATGAGATCATGAGTGGATACAAATGCAAGAGTCTGATTTTTAACATGCTCAAATCTTTAAAAATCCATCTCCCAGCAAAATGTTAGTGAACAGAATTTAGAAACAGTTTGACAAACATTCAGGATAAATTTCTCCTCCTTCCTCAGATCACCAACAGTAGCACTAATATCTCCAGGTAGATATAAAGTTAAGAAAGATCTAGGTGTGTGTCATTCTGTGCATTAAAACAAGAGATATTAACAAAAATAAGGACCTTCCAGGGAGAATTTCTCCAATTAGGAAGCAATATTTAAAATGCTATGCATATGTATAATATATACACAGATTCTGAGTTTAATTTTTTTTAATTTCTCCTGAAAGTTTTAAATTAGTTTAAGACTTGCAGAAAATGAAAGAATGAGGCATTGCTTATAAATATGCACTCTGGTTCACAAATTTCAGCAAAGACATAAAATGCATTATCTAGTAAACTGAGTAGCAAATAGGATTGTATGCTGTTTCAGTTGGGAAGAACTAAGAGAAATAATAGTTCTCCAATGCCAGGCATGGTGGCCACTGTAATCCCAGCACTCAGGAGGCTGACGCAGTAGGATCTTTGCAAGTTCAGCACCAACCTGGGCTACCAAGTGAGCACAAGGCCAGCCTGAACTACGTGGTGAGACCTTGTCTCAAAGAGACAAAAAAACATTAGTTCTCCTGAAGATAAATTTGTTTAAACAGTGCAGTGTGGTAAAAAGAACATGGTGTTTTCAGGAAACCAAATGTGGCCTGGAATCACAGCTCTATAACTTACCAAATGTCATAGGCAACTAATATGAAATGAATCCTCTCTGAGCCTTAGTTTTCTTATCTGTAAAAATACATTCATTGCTTTGTTGTGTAAAATATAGCAGGTTGTGTTTATAAAATATAAAATTACATGGTAATTACTTATTAAGTATCACCATTACCATTTTAATATCTGAAATATATATATTTCAGGAAATTCATGTATCGCCTAGGCCTGGAAAAAAGCCCAGATTCTTTCTATATTTTTGTGATTTTGTTGGTCTCCTTGTAGTTATAAGAGTGAGGCTCTATTGAAAATAAATGATATTCTCAGCTCACTGGGAAGACCTGTATTAGAAATTCCAATACTCTATGCGTGAATGAACTTACTGAAAGATCTCACCATAGTCTGTAGTCATTATCCATCAATAGAAATTAATTAGCTACTCGAGTTTTCAGAATGGTGGAGAATTGATTGAGAAACTTTGCAACATTCCCTTACAGAACAAGATCTACACTACCAGTGCAGAAATGAGGCAGCCTTTCACATTTTTTCTTCACAGTTATGTCTTTGCTTCATTCCATGCTTTGCTGCATCAAAGATGAAGAGGTGAGAGGCCTGGCAACACAACTCAGATTGAAGACCAGCCTCAGGGCAGAAGTCTGACTTGTCAGAGACAACGATCTCACCCTTAGCTTTGGGGTCAAACCCAAGACTCAATGTCTTGATTTTAAAAAGATCAATAGTACCTGCTAGGGAGAAAGGGAAACTATGTGGCTCCTGAATATTCTCTTCCCTCACTGGAGCTACTGAATTTTCAACATGTGCATATTTTCCAATTGTTGAACTCTTCGTACAAAGAGAAGAGTGAACGCAATCACCTCCAGCAGTCTTTTCCAGGGAGGCAGTCTTCAAAACAAGCTGTGGATGGTTGAGCAAAAGATTGTTAAAATAAATTGATCACTGTGTCTCTACAGTGACCATAGTCCTCATCAGAACATGCAGGGCCTCATAGGAGACCTAGTTTCACGGCCATAGTGTCTGGATAGATGAATGGTCACACATTTTTCACTTTCTTCAAAGGTAGGCTGCTGCCACAATGATGTCCTAAAGAAATTTCAAAAATAATGTGAAAGCATAGCCATCAAGAACTAATGACTCTCATGGGTATAGGAACACTACCAGGGAAACGGTGTTATCAGTCTCATGGAAGACTGCAGCCCACTTTCCACTAGCTAAAATATTTTGGACACTGAAAGTTGAGGTCAATTTCTTCATCTGCCCTGCATAGGCATTGTGTTCTGAGCAAGTAAACCCAAAACAAAAATTGTAAAAAGTAACTATGCTTGACACTAACTTGTTATTAAAGACAGGAAATAGAAAGTAATCATTAAACTAGGAAACCATTGCCCTTGTCCGCATTTAATTATAATACACACAGAAGTTATTTGAAACCAAGATGTTAAGTTGCATAACAGTGCATTATTCTATATTGAATGAAACTGGGAACGTTTTTGTCTTAAGCTTTTTGGTAAGTATTTCTCCTGGCTGGTAGCCAACATTTCTACTTTCGCATTCAGTAAAATGATGGCAAACTCTAGTGAAGTAAAGTACTGTCTCTGAGTTAAAAGACTTCTCAAGAGAAGTTATAGCTATATGACAACAATACTTATTCAGAGAACTAAAAATGTTTCCTCATTTAGATTTTCACTGAGTGACTTGATCTCTGGATAATACCATTGAAAATATTTAATTTTTCATCTTCTTGGTGGCTAGAAGTTTAATTAATATAGGAAAAATATATCAGAACCAAATGAATTACCAGAAAAGTTCTGAGATATTTCAAAATATTACATGTGCTAGTTAAGTGATGACTATAACATTCCTGATCATTCAACAAAATTAGTATCCTCATGAATCTGTCAACAAAAATAGCCAATAATCAACATTCTCCAGGTGTTGATTGCATGCCTAGTATATGATGTGAAATACAAAATGAGTAAAAATATTATTTTTCCTAACGAACACTTAAAATTTCAAAAATGTAAAGAAAAATTCTCAGTCTGGATTGATGTTACATATCTGTGTTTCCAACACTTTGTCTGACTCAGGCAGAAGGATCACAATTTCAAGCCCCATGTGAATAATTTATTAACTTAATGATACATTGTTTCAATATTTAAAACAAAAAGAAGCTATTGAAATAATCACTTTTCAAAGGACGTACAGTCAATAAAAACATCTCTACTCATTAAAGAAATTAAAACTAAAGCAAGACTGAGACTCCATCTTACTCTGGAAAGACCAGTCATTTTCAAGGAATATAGTAACTGCTGGTGCGGACATGGAGAAAAGAAATCCTTCTATATGGTTGGGCAGAATGTAAACAAGTATACCCATTATGGAATTGAGTATGGAGGTTCCTCAAAAAACTAAAACTAGAAATTCCATTAAACCAGATATTCCCCTACTGGGTTATCTTCCTAAAGGAGTTAAACATGTAATAGTGATACATGCATATCCATGTTTATAAACAGCAGAAATCATACTACCTGAATCTTGGAAGCAGCTTATATGTCCATCAAATATATGACAAATGGATAAAGATGGCTTTTATAAACAATAAAAAAGGATAAACTTGAGACATTTGTAGGAAAGTGAATGTACCTTGAGACTGTTAAATGAAATAAATTAGACTTGCACACTTAAATATGAAATGGTTTTGCTTACATGAGAAATCCAAAATATACATAACGAACAAAATAAAAGAAATATACTAGGAAATGAGATCAATCTTTTGCAAAAGAAAAGGTGATCAAGGGATGGAAGGAGAGGGCATGGGAAGACTAGACAAGGGGATAAAGAAAAAGAATTAAAATGCATTATATACATATCCTAACTCTCACAAGGAGTGTGGTCATTATGTATTGCAAACATGTACTGAAAAAATTAAAATTGAAAAAAATTAAACATGAAAAGGACTGGGCATAGCTCAGTGTCAAAGCCCAAATTCTATCTCCAGTAACATTAAAAAAGAAAGGAGAAAACTAACAAATTGATAATTTGATGTCTACTGTATCACTTAGGTAGAATGAATACTGTGAAACATTGGTACAAACCTACATTGACAGTACAGGCAAATAGAGCCAACTCCCTTATACCAATGCAGAGAACTCAGGGGTCAACTAAACCTCACCATCAGATATACTGTTATAGTTTTTCCCAATAAACAACTATCTCTTGGTTGAATAAATGGAATCGTCCTTGCCCCCCCCCCCAAAATAAATCCTGTGAGACTTTCTGGAGCAGAAAGATAAATCTAATCCACCAGCTTCTTAACATGCCTTATCTTAATGTTGATTAAGCAAATTAAAGAAAATGGTTTGCATTGCCTCTGACACAAGTAATAAAGCTCAGATCCCTGCTGCCAAGCTCGATGGAATAGACATAGTCATCAACAGCATGAGTCACAGATGTGGGAGCCTCCTCTGCAAGGTTTAATTATATCCTGGCTCATCTGATATCAGAATGTGCTGCTAGGATAACTGGAAGAAGAGATATTAGAAAGATACTGGCAAAGACATTGGAAAAGATATTCTAGGAAATTAATTTTTCATTGTTGGAAAGGAAAGGAATGATTCTTATGACCTAAATGACCTATGAGATCATAAAAACACTTTCATCATAAAAGGTTACATTTGCAAAAGGTGAAAGAATGGAGAGGAGACTTGATTTAGGTGCCAGAGGAGGATGGTTTTACTGGATGAAACCGCCGACTGAAAGGCATATAGCTACGGTTTCCCTACAAAATGGAGATAAATACATGGAATATACTGCTATTGTCAGAGTCATAGAATTTTGTCCATTTTCTCTTTATATTTTACGTGCTAGTGTCAAACATGCCTGAACTGTGCTTGTTAGTTTTTAATTTGCTGTAGAGACCATCTGCTACCTACTCCCTTTAAAGACATGCTACCTCACAACACAGCTTTCCAATTAGCTGGGATGCGGAATCAGATTCAATCCACCCAAAGAAGTCACTTACACAACTGCCAAAACCACTTGCCAAGGGTGAGGAATCCTTGTAATTTAAGAACTTACAGCATTTGTAAATCCTAGCAAGTTTATAGCTTCTTAAATTGGCCAATCTATACAGAAAATACTCTCTCCATTATTCTAAAAATTATTCACTGAAAATTTACAAGACAGCAGCTTTTCCTCTAAAATATAACTTTAAATTCTGTTGAATGGCTTTAGCAAAGTGCGTTTTTAAAATGCTAATTGACAGGAAGTATTTTGGAATTAACAACCAATAGCTGAGAGCTAGGGAGACAGCACACTAGAATTAACATGAGTCAAGTAATCTTTCATATAAGTTTGTCTAATTAAACTTCACTCATGTTTATTGTTGCATTTGCAGAGACTAAAATATGTAAAGATATTAATATTTTGTCAATTACAGTGTAAGTATATTAAACGTTATCTACTTTCTCAAATTTAAGATCATGAAAGTATGTTAGTGCTAGGAAAAAACTAGTATCAAAGCGTTTTCATTTGGTGAGGTGTCAGGTGGCCTAATTTTCACCTACTCATTCACCTACTTGCCGGTAGTGTATCCTTTTTCTTTATATTTCCCCAAAGTTCAATGTTTGCCTTCTTCCCTGTGTCAAATTTCATTTAGGAGGTCTATGTAATCCCTATTTAATTTGAAAGCTTTATTAAAACATTTAAGAGACTTTTTATAAGAAAAATTATCAAGGTGACTACCATAGTTTTTTATACAATATTATTAACAACCTTTTAAAAGGATATTATGATTAGGAAATATCAGATGTAATATTTTTGATACTCAGCTATAAATCATGTATAATTGACTTAGTATTTTACCAGGCTTTGCTATTAAATTGGTGGCTATTAGAACACCAAAATCTGAGATGTCAGTGAGGGGCATGAGTACAAGCCCCTTAAGGTCCCGTTTCTTCTCCAACTCCTCATGCTGTTATTCTGTGAGGTGTTGGTGACATGAAACCTAGAGTGCTAGAAATGGGAATAAATTCAACAATCCATCACTCCTGCCTCCTTAGTTAACTTTATGAGGGAATGTTAAACATATTTGATGATCAAGCTCAAATCAGTTTGTATTTTCAGAGACACAAATATATTTGCAAAGGAGTAATCACAGACATTGGATGAATAAATAAATCACGTAATGAGTCATATTTGGTTTTTTTTTTGTTTTTTTTTTATTTAAAAGAGAATAAAACAAAAGGGGGCAGTACAGAGCAGATCAGAAGAGGACAACATAGGCAACACATTACTTTACATTAAGTCAACTGGACGTCAACAGTATCTAACGCCATATCTCTTACTCTGCTATAGTTGAGCATAGTTTCAATTACAATAATATCAAACATAACACAATAGTATAAAGCCATGCATATAGTGGAAGAATTCCAGGGCTTTTTGAACCAAATAACAGAAAATGATCAATGGGTATTATAATATCTCATTTTTGATAAAAAAGAAAAAAATTTGTTTGAACTATCACACATATTCAAATTCCAATGAGACACAATGTGATAGACAGAACCAATGGTAATAGAACAAAAAAAAAGCATGGTAGGACTTCTAAGAAGGATAATATTAAATCAGCAATAGCTGTCATAATGT
>PVJX010015223.1:0-43107 GCA_004027295.1 Dolichotis patagonum
AATAGTAAGAGAGAGAAACACAGGCAGAGTAGATCAGGAGATAGGGTCCATTGAGCTGCTCTATATAGGGAGGCAGTGGGACCCAAAACAAGCAGTGCACCCTATGGGAGTGAAAGGGGAGGAATTGTCTAAAAAAGGAAGGCAGAAGTTATTGTTAATTGGGTAACAAGATTTAAAATTTACATTATTCTCACCACTCTGCTTGGATGGATTACGTGCTGTTCTAGTTTGTCTACTTACGCTAGACTTGAGGACATGGTCAGCTATCCCAAAAATAAGAGGCCATATTATGGTAATCATCCCTAATTTCCTATCAACTTAATCTGAAGCCCTTTATAACTTATCTTGTCTTATTATGACTGATCTTATTTGAATCTGGGTTGTTAGATTGCTACTTTGTATTGACTGATTTTATTTAAATCTGTTATGATTGATAGCATCAAGTCTAAGAGTATAGGCAACTACAGTGAAGATGACAAGATTCACTAAGATACCCACTCTGGTTTGATTATCTGGTTTGATTATTATTGCTTTTGAAGTCTTATAATGTCTCCAGTGCTTTGTTTTTATTAATGTTGTTATATATTGCTGAGACATGATGGTAACCATTGTAGATCACCTTGTATTGCAGTTATATATGACTTTTTTGCTTCATGCTTTTCTAGGAATTGTTTTGTTTTATCTTGCTTTGTTTTGTTTTTACCTCTAATACAGAAAGGATAGGTATACATGTAGAGACTCATGCATGTGTAGAGCTTATAAACCGTTTACGAGAACCAACTATATAACACATGTTGAAATGAACAACTACTTTGAAGAAAAAGAGACACTACAGTACCCAGTGCTGATTCTGTAATGTCACGATGTGTAATCCAGCAAAATTATCATCTTTGTTCAAAGTGATTTTAGCTTGCTTTGCCTTGTTTAATTTCAACACACATGAAGGTATGGACAGCTGTTTTTAGGAGAATGAGAGACACTATGACAGCCATTCTCGGCTTCCCTAATGTCTGGTCTTGAAGACCTGAAATGCCCTCCTCGTCCTGCTCATATCAATTCAATACTATGTTGTTTCATGTGAATTCCCTGTATGTGACAGGGAACTATTTGGAAGAAAACAAGAGTCAATACGATAGAGAGTGAATATCACCGATTGTCTAGTTTTGGAATTTATGTCCCTTACATTGCTTTCTTGTGATCCGCTTTGTTGTGTTTTGTTGTGTTAATTTTACCCTTTTGATATAATTGAATGTATATTTGAGTGGGTAAGATGGATGACCATATTGCTGTTTTTTTGTCAGATTGTGGAACAGAACTGTTAACAGACTCACTGTTTGAATGTCTACTTTACATGTTTTAACTTTATAATTTGAACAACTATTTTCAAGAAGTCAGTATGTAATTTGTCAAGTAATAATCTCTTAGGTTTTTTTGTTGTTGTTCTTTTCCTTTATTCCTTGGAATTCTGTATTGTTGCTACCCTTTATTCTGTTTTTTTTTTTCTTTCTTCTTGTTAAATTAAAAAAAATATATATAAAAGGAAGAAAGAAAGGAAGAAAATGCATCGCATGCACCGGGCCCACTGAACTTCACAGCTTCACCAGTTGCTTCCTCTCATGATCAGCAGCTGACTGGGAGCAGGGGCTCATGAGAGAGTATTTTACTATACAGTGCTGGCATGGGAAAAGCTTAAAATTCAAAATGTGAAATGAGGTTTCCACGAGTGCGTGTTGCTTCCCCACCATCATAAGCCAATAAATGGGAAGTGGGACCATTATAACTTATCAGCTCAGGATCTTCTGTGCATGTCAGGAGGAAGGGGAGACCCCTCCCACTGAGGGAAGCACATGCTTTGTTTGAAGGAATACTGGGCTTGTGGACATGGAACTTGTTTAGTCCAAGCCCCAAAGGGCCTAAGACTTTTTCTAGATGATAGCAAGCCAGCAGAAAAAGTGGAACTTGAAGTCAGTTTCCTGGTTCAAATCCATAGCACATTCTTCCTTTCCCAGGATAACTAGGGTTCTCTGGAGGATGTGACCTAGGGATGCCAATTCTAGTCACTGTCCATCAATAAAAGAGGGCAGTCATGGTTTGCCTGTGTCCCTTGGGGAGCTGGCATGGGTATGTTAGTTTCCTAGAGCTACCATAAAAGAGATCATTGCTTGGTGTTTTGGTTTAGAACTAAAATGCCCCCTCTATGTGGTCAGAGGTAGAGCTTTCAGCAGGTAATTGGATCAGTGGATTAATCCATGTTTGAATTCAGACCTGAATGAGCTATTAGGATGGGGGGGTCTTTTTGAAGCGTTGGTCACTGGCAGTATGATCTGGAAGGGTGTGTTCTTCATCTCTCTTTATCCCCTGGATGCCATGGGTTGAGTGGGTGTCCCACACTATGCCCTTTCCACTATGTTATTTGTGCCTCAGAGCCAGACAACCAATGGACTAAACTCTCTGAAACCGTGAGCCTAGCCTCTCCTTGTATTATGCATGCATTTTGTCCCAATGACAGGAAAGTGACTAATACACTTAGAAAGACCAAAGATTATTTTCTCACAGTTCTGGAGGCTAAAAGTTTAAAATTAAAATGTCACCAGGGTCATGCTTCCTCTGAGGGCTCCAGGGAAGAATTAACTCTACTTTTCCTTGGTCCCTCTTCCTCTCCTGTCTTCTCATGACTCTTCTCCCTGTGTGTGTGGGGTGCGTATGTGTGTCTACATCCTCTTTTCTTTATGAGGACAGCAATCATTGGGTTTTAGGCCCACCTTCATATAATCTGACTTCATTTTAACTTGATTATATTTCCAAAAATCCCATTTCCAAATAAGGCAACATTCACACCTACCAGGGATTAAGCACTTCAACATATTTTTGGGGGGATACCATTCATCCCACAGCAGTTGGTGAGAAAAGAGACAAAAGACAGGAAAAGGTGTGGAACTGAAGACAGGGAGGGATAATCAGGCCTGGAGCCAAGGAAAAAAATCAGCTTCTTGTTTCAAGGCCCTGAACCTGGGGGAGGCAGGTAGCTCTGGCTTCCAGTTCAACCCCACATGGCTGAATTGTGGGTGAGTGATTCAGAAGTGGGCTGCCATGCTTGAGGGTGGCCTAGAAATGCAGGCCTTGCTTCTGGCATATCCTCTCACTTTATAGGGTTGAGAATTACAACATTTTTAGAAACTTGGAAAGCTTGCAAACAAAACAAAGCAAATCACCCAAACTTTTTATTTTCCTTTGTGAGGGGAAAACTAGAAATTTGAGGGAAATTGAAAACATATGCAATAGTTATTTTTGTAGCACCCCTTTTATGTCTAAAGTCACTTTCTTAATTTAAGAGGGCAAAAGCAAACTTATATAGTGAAATGATTGTGTCTGGCAAATGCAATCAAAATGATGGCTTACCCAGTAATAATGACAGATTTGCCCATTGAATGGAGTTTTCAATGGATTAGAATTTGTGACAAATGGAACTCTGTGCAGCTGAGCTTTATGCATGAGCCCCTCTGAGACAGGCAGAGAATAGGATCAGTGTGCTGGGAAGAAAGACAAATGTACACACTGTGGGTTGAATGTGGTTTGAGTGTGTTCCCTCAAAAGTTCGCGAGTTGGGAGTTTGGTCCTAGTGTGGCGCTGTGGGAGGCGGTGAGACCTGTGAACAGTGGTGGGGTCTAGTGCAAAATTTTAAGTCATTGGGGAAGTTGGCCTTGGAAAGGGTTAAAATAATCTCAAGAGTGGAACTTGTTATAGCAGCAGTTCCAACCCCTGAATTGCTTCCTGGCATCTGTTTTGAGCTGTGATCTTTTCCTCTCATCTGCACTCTTACTATTGACACCCAGCTTAAGGGTTGTAGCCAGAGAGGCCTTCATCAGAGACATTGCCATGCTGTTTGGAATTTCAACCTCTCAACTGTGAGCTAAATAAACCTCTTTTCTTTATAAATTTACCCTGCCCCAGGCATTTTGTTATAATAATGAAAAACAGATTAAGATGATGTGAAGGTACATGTCCATATGTTACAGACAATAAACTGTTATATATGACATTAATAAGCAACAACAACTTGCTAGGTGTTCTCTATATTCTCTAATTTTATGTAATTCTCAGAAGCAGGGCTTCCCCCCATTTTACAGATGAGGAGACCAAGGTTCAGAGAGGTCAAGCTACATGTATAACTTTCTACCATCTAGAGATGGTGGTACATTCAGTTGCATAAGGAGTCAGATCTTGGTTCCTTCATCAGTAAATATCCACTTCTGTCACTGCCCTGAAGCCAACAGCACTGTCCAGAATATGAAAGTTTCCAGCTCATGGATTTTGTGTTGTCTACTTTATTAGGTAGATACAGATGGGGTAGAGGGGTACCTTGGCCCCTCCCTCCAGGAATTAGGGGCAGGGACAAGCAAGGGTCTTGGGATATCTGAGGTTGTAAGACAAGAGAAGCCAGATTTTAAGAGATAGGCAGTAGGGAAGGCAGGGGAGTGACACAGATCAGGTGTTGGTCTCCCTGGACCAGATATGGACTGCATGGGTTTGTGAAAGGCCAAGGACAATTCTGAACATGTATCAGAGATGGGCTAGGAAGGAGCTATTCTCAACAGTCTGCTACAAGCTTTGGGAATGACCAAGATCTCCACCGAGCCTGAGTCACACATGGAGGAGGGGGGAGGAGGCTCCATGTGGAAGCCAGACACAAAGACTAAAAGAGAACTGGGGCAAAATAGACCCCGTGTCCCCAGCACACAGATGCTCCTAGACACGTCAACCACACTGATCTCATTTCTCCGTTGTTGCGGTCAGCAGTTTGTCTTGTCCCTGATTATTTCATGGTGCATCTCTAGAGGCTTCCGAGGATCTCTGCCTCTTCGTTGCCTGTGTGTCCCTGCCTTCCGAGTCGGGAGTAACCAGCAGACCTGACTCTTCTGGACCACGTGGGCCTGCCCAGGCCTCATGACTCCCTTTCTCTCCCCTTTTGCCCTCCACTACTTACTTCCCTGGCCCCAGGTGGCATGTCCTCCACAGAGGAGCCCGTTTCCTGGGCGACGACTGGTGGGGAGGGGAGAGAGGGAGGAGATTGGTGTTCCCGCTGGTGTGGCCTAGAGAAAGCATATGCCATCCCGGCTGCCCCGTGAATTATTTAGCGCCCGTGAGAACTGACTCACTCCCCAGTCTGCTGTCTTCTGGAAACTTCCTGCTGGCTCCCCCTTGGCAACCCACCTCTGCCTCCGTCTTGGAGGCTTAAATCCCTGCCTTGCGCCTCTGTTCTCAGGAAGCTCATCCCTGGGTGTCTTTGAATCCCTCCTCCTTTGTTATTTTCCCCCTTTCTCTTTTGGGATATCACATTTAGCTGTTTCTTCTCTACCACCTGCTGTGCGATGCGCCCATAGGATGCTGGGCAGTGCTATAACCTGTCCGAGATAATGCAGTTAGAAAGGGTCAGGATGTAAACTCAAGTCTCACTCTAGCCTGTATTTCTGGGTCCTGAAGTGGCTCTTGCAGAGAAGATTCTTGGAGAATCTGCCCTGAGTCTATCTCAGGAACTTGCAGGAGGGTGTCGAATCAAACAGATGGGTCAATGCAAGATTTGTCCATGCTGGCTGTGGACAGTTCTACCTGCCCACCCATCTGCCTGGCTGCCGGCCCCAGCACCCCTTGTAGCCACTGAGGTAGTCCTTTTCCCTCAAGTCTGTGTAGGTCTGGCCAGGGGTCCTTGGGTCTCTGGTGCAGCCGCCTAGTCCTAAGAGGCACAGGCGGGTCCAGGGCTGGCCTCAGTGCCCTCCTGGGAGCCTGCAGGCCTTGATCTCATGAAACCTCACAGCTTGGAGTAGAGAACATTCTGTTCTGGTGGGGTCCCAGCACTCAAGTAGAAGCTCCTCAGAGAGGCAGCAGGAAGCCCTTGTGGGATGCAGGAGAGACACAGACCTTGGAGTGGAAAAGGGGTCAAAGGACCAATGGATCAAAATGGCTGCTGCTGTGGCAGCCCAAAAATGGGCTTCAGCTGGGGGCCATGGGACTCTGAGGTACATGAAGACCAGCCAACCTGGGGACTGGAAGAGGTGCCCATTCCCTCTGCTCTTTGACGATTTGGGGCCTCCAGGAGCCAGGGACTCCTCTGAGAGGTGATGTGCTGGGATGTCAGGGGAGACTAGGCTCCTGAGCTGGTGTCTCTCTGATCCAAGTTACCTCTGTGGTTGGCACCTGTAGTCTCATCTCCTATTCCTGATGTTATCCAGGTTTCAGCCAAGGCCCCGTTCAGTGATGAAGTGAAAGGAAGTCATCTTCACTGAAGTTCAATAAATGAGCCATCGTGTGAGAAATGGAGTTCCAGGTTGGTTGGAGCATCCATTTGAAAGCCATTTCCAAGGACCTTCCTGGCATCACACCTTGGTGAGCTTTGGAGGGCCTAGGGAAGGCATCTTCTGTAGGATGAAGGAGGTGTGGGAGGGTGTGCTAGGCAGGGGCCCAGCTGAGTCAGTCACCCTCCCTTTCACCCATGTCCCAGTTGGGGACATATTTGAATGGACTGAAATCAGTAGGATCTTGATTTCTTTCGCCTTCCCCTCCCCTGGCCTTGCTCAGGCCTGTATGCTGCCTTTTTAGGCCTGACTCGAGATCTCTCTACACTCCTCCTCCTTCTTCTTTGGGCTCCTCAGCCGGCTTCTTGGAGATTTGGTTCTCTTACGCTAGACCCACAGGCTCCCATTGGTTACTTTCTTCCTTCCTGTACTCAGCCTGCTCCTCCCACTCTGCACCTAGGGAAGGAGGAAGAGTCGCTGAGATGTCTCTGGTCTCTGAGCATCTCCCAAGACCTACCACGAAGCGGTCGCCATTTTCCCTCCCCATGGGAGTTACCCTCTGCTAGTTAGGGGACCTGTGCCCTCCTCCTTTCCTCTGTCATTCACGCCCATCTCCCTGGCCTTTGAAGTTTCTCACCTTTTGCGAGGTATTTGCATGCAATCTGGATAGCTGCCACTAGGTGGACTCTAGGGTCTGGGCTGGAGTCATCACTGACAAAAACCTCTCCATGGGTGTGGATAATTACGGACATTTAATATCAAGTCTAGGCGTCACAAAAACAAAGCAAAAACTGAATCTCTCTCTTTTTTCTCTCTCTCTCATAGATAGTAGAATTTATTAAATAACAAGGCGTAACAACTAACTAATCTGATGACTACAAATAAAAAATGATAGCTAATTCAGAGCAAGATGTAGAAATAGCCAAACATTTAGGTAAATCAGGCACCCTCATTAGCCCTTAACTGCTAATAAATAAGCTTGATTTTATTTTGACTCTTCTCTCCTCAGAGCAATTTAATTTCGGCTTCTCTGAGACTTGTCTGAGCCCCTGAGACCTCTGGTCAGCCAGACAAGGTGTTAACCCCCCTCGCCTTTCCTTTCTGCAGCTTTAACTGCCCCATGAAAGAATCTTATCTGTGATTGCTTTCTGCAAATCCCTGGAAAGGCTTTTGGTCTCCTTTGTCTGCATGTATAGCCTCTACATCTTCTCTTTTTCATGGTAGAAAACAGAAGAGCAGGATCATGCTACAGGCATGCTGTATTTTCCTGGGCTGTCTTTTTTCCAATTAAGAAAAGCATTTCCTCCTCCACCCCCATCTCATTTCCCGGCCAAACCTTCCACCTTCTAAGCGGTGTCTTGTCTAAAATCTGTTTGCCTGTAATTCCGGAGGTCCTCTGTTGACCCCATGTCTCTGTAATGTGTTGGTCCCTGTAACCTTCTCTCTGTGGCAGGTTGCTCTCTATGTTATCAGGGTTTAGAGCTGGGGTGGTTCCAAATGATCTCAGACAGAGTTTTTAAAAACATGAAAACCATGCAATGACATTTAATGATGAAAATGTGTTGTTTCCTCAGAGGGACCTGGGACCTCAGGGAATCCCTGATCTGATGGAGGAGGCAGCATTGTGCTGAGGGTGGGGACCATCCAGGCTGCAGGTCACAGCCCCCACCCTCTTGTGCCCCAGGAAAACCCACAGGTGCTGCTCTCACTGCTGTTTGCCTTAGAGTCCTGGCATCGTCAAGACTCAGGTCAGGAGGGACGCGAAGGAGCCTGGAGCAAGGGAACAGAGGGGAAGGGGCAGAGAGGCCCAATCCTGGTTTGATTTAATTCAACTTAGCTCAGTAAGCACCTATTAAGTACTAGGCTTAGTACAAAGCACTGGAGCATGGCCATCTATGTAGGCCTTGTGCAAATTGTATAGGGCACAGTGCAACATGAAGGCATGAGGTTTCTCGTTCAAAAATTATTAAACATGTCAAGATGGTGACAACAGGGCTGAATGCAAGAGGGAGAAGAGATAGACAGGTCCTAAAGTAACCTGGGGTTCTCACGAGCACAGTTTGGAAAACACTGGACGTGGAGCTGGAGCCAACGGCCTGAATACAGGTGGGTTGGCTGGGGAAGGAGCAGCAGGAGGAAAGTGGGGGCAGGGAGTAGGGGTGAGATAGAGAAGGAAGAGAAGCCAACGGAAGAGCCAGTGTCAGGCTTGCTTCTGGGGCAGTGTGATTCCCACCACATTGCCTCGAAATCTCTGCCAAACCACTGAGAGCAGGGGCTTCCTCCACCAACTAGGGTGCGGGGGGGGGGGGTGTGTGGCTGAGGACGCCTGACGATGTTGCTTCCTTGCACTGACTCTGAGTTGAATTTTCCCTATCAGCAGGCAAGCAAGCAAATCCCATTCCTGAAAGGCTTGGGAAAGATCATGGAATGGCCCTTTGAGGCGTGATCTTTTTCAGCACAAGAAGGACCAAAGCTTGGGGACAAGTGCTCTCCACAGTGGGGGCTGCAGTCCTGATGGACTGAGAGGTATCTGCTACAAAGGCTGTTGAGCAGAGAAGGGCTGTGGTTGTTCTACATGTTGGAGGCTTCTTTTGGCAGCAGAGGGAGGACAGCCAGACATCAACTATGGTGAGGGGATTGTTGTCACAGCTCCAGGAAGAGGGGGCAGGTGCTGCCTTGTCCAAGTCCCCAAACCCCACTCCCTTGCTCTAATACTTAATTCCAGGCTCTTGCTCTCCTGGGGCCACAATGATCAGAGGCCAGGGCTGGACTGATTAGATCTCTGGGGCCAGCCCGGTGCTGGGTTGTCAGAAGTCGCTGCCTAAGCAGCCTGGTTTCTCCCCACTTGTCACTGGGATTAATATTTGCACAAGGACCCATCCTCTGCTGACCAGTGCCCCAGAGTTGAGGAGAACAGGTCCTGGATGGCCAGTGTGGATTTCCAACTTAGAATTTCCGTCCATTTACTGGGGAATCACCCCTAAAGAACAGCATGTACAGAGCTGACAAAGGCCAAATTAGATTTCAGAGTCCATGTGTGTGTCAGTGACAGCAGAGGGGAATGAAATAGTGGGGAGGAAGTAGCGCACTGTGCAGTTGTGTGAGGAAGCACTCGCTTGCTCACAAGCTCAGCCTCTCCTTGGGGTCTTATTTCTGTGCCACTTGCTCTGTGATCTTTTCTTGGTCAGTGTTTCTTCCTGGGCCTCCCTTGTCCCGTCTCTCTCTGTCACAGGTATCTTCCTTTTGTCCCCTCGTCCCTCTCTCTCCCTCTGTTTCTCCTTGCCTGTGTTTTCTGGGCTTTAACATGTAGATTCTGCTCTGTCTGTTCCTGGTGGCTGGCTCATTCTTCTGGTGGAAACTTCTGTCTTATAGGAGAAGAGGGCTCTGGCAGAGACCATGTGATGCTCACCAAATTGTGTTTCCTTCTTTCCTTGGGCAAATTATAAGACTATGCTTCCCAGCTCCTTCAAAGGGCCAGTGTTCATACTGAGGTTCAAAGGATGGAAGGAGCCTGTCTTGTGTTGAATGGGGGAAGAGTAACAGATAGCAGTTCAGGAAGAGGGGGCAGCTTGGGTCAAAGGGGGCCACAGCTGGATCTGGGGACCATGGAGATGACTGGAGTTGGTAGATGGAATAACTGATGCCAACTCTTCACATTCCTGTAGTTGTGTTACCCATGCACACACTGGCTGTGGCCTCATGGTGGTAAATTGCATGTCTCTACTGGGGCTGGGTCACATGAGTTGCTGTGACCGATACAACATTCACAGACATCTCCAATGGTAGAAATCGCTTTAGTATGCTTGCCCTTGTGATCTCGTGCTCTGCCATCCTCAGACAAGGCTGTGGCCCAGAGGCTCACTGGTCTCAAAAGAATGAGTGATGTGGACAGGAGATCTGAACTCAATTTATCTGAACTCAATTTGTGGCCTGGAGCCAAGATCAGCCAAGTCCAGATAGACAAGCAGAAACCTAGGGTACCCACAAACATGCCTGCTGTAAGCAGCCGGGTCTGAGGAGATTTGCTGCCCTGACAGCGTTCCTGAGGCACTAGCAAGAGTGGTGTGCTGAGTTGGAGTGGGCGACAGGGACAGCGGACAGGCATGAGGCTGGAAGGGGTGGGGCCCGTGTACATGCATCTGTCAAGGCAAGGCAGGACTCAGGAGGGAGTCTCTGAAGGGTGTTCTTTTGTAGGTATCAGTACAGTGAGTGGTTACTGATCTCATTGTGTTGATGGGAGAAAATAAGGCCCAGAGAATTTATGCAAGTTAAACAATATAACAGAATTAGTAGTGACCATGGGATCACACCCCAGATCTGAGCCAATAAATGGTAGTCTGAATTCCTCCCCATGGGTCAATTCTGTCTACTCTAATTTTAGATCCTCGAGTCCTAGCACAGGCTCTTCAGTGCTGATGGCTTCTCCCCTCCCGTGGTGCCTTGCATGACTTTCCATGTGCCAAAGGCCTTTTTGGTCTTCATTGTTCTCATAGTCCTTCTCTGTACACAGCGCTCTCCTGTCTCCCAGCCAGTTCAGACTCCTGAGCAACCATCCTCTCCTAATCTCAACACTGCTTTCCAGGCCCCATTCTCTCACTGGCCAACACAGTCCCCAGCCCTGAGCAGGCTCCATACCTGCTGCCTTCCCTTCCACTCCTGGGCTGTCAAATGGTGCTAAGCGTAAGCATAAAGTGTGGCTCACAAGTCAGTGAAAAGAGCATGCAGGTTGGCGTCTAACAGACTCAAGTTCAAATCCCGGCTCTGTTACAGCATTTGTATTATTTTGGACAAGTCACTCCATCTTTTTGAACCTCAATTTCTTTGTCTGTATTTAAGGGACAAGGAGGCCTTTCTGCCTGGGCTCTTAGGACATTGCTTTATAGACAGACACTCAACCAATGGACACTACCAATTGACCAATTGACTTTATAGACAGACACTCAACCAATGGACACTACCAATTGACCAATTGACTTTATAGACAGACACTCAACCAATGGACTCAACCAATATCACTGTGACATTGTGCAGGCCCTCACTACCCATGGCTATTGTATGGACAGCTCCACCCTCTTGTTACCCTACCTGCTCCCGATACTCTCTCCCCTTTCCCACCTCCACACACAGCCTTAGCTTGCCCTCTACTATGTAGATCAAGGTCATCACATGTGGGTGCCCTCTCCTTTCCCCCGGTCCCTTTCAAGGTTTTCCCTCCATCTCTGAGGAAGGAGGATCCACACTGTTGGTCAAGACCCCCTCTTCCCAAGGGTTCTGGATCCTATTGCCTCCACCCAGCTCCAAGGCCTCCTTTCACAGCTAGCTCCTTAAATCTTTATTCCTTTGTTTCTTCATTCACTCATTCGGTCAACACACACTCTGTCTGTTTCTCTAACTCGGAACATTTGTGCAAGCTTTTCCCAGCTGAAAAGCCCTGTCAGTGCTTCCTAAGCAATTGTCCCATTTGTTCCCTTCAATTCACAGCAACGCTATCAAAAAGCTCCTTCCCATTTCCTGCTTCCTCCCTGTGCAGGTCCTCCTCACCCATCCCATTGTCTCCACCTTAAATTACTTTCCTCAAGGCCATTGGTGACCCACTTAGCAAATCCAGTGGCACATCTCAGTCCTTACCTCACTCCATCTCTTGGCAAGCATCTGGCACTGTCTGCTGCATCGTTCTTCTGCCAACTGTCTCTTCCTCTGTCTAGAAGCATCTACTTTGCCCAGACTCCACCCACTCCTCTTTCCTAGTCCCTGCTTCTGCTTCCTGGAGCCCTTTTTCAGAGAGAGCCCTTGGCCCTGTTTTTTCTCCTTCCTTGAAAATGGCATCTAACCGCACAATGTTAACTGTTGTTGACCTCTATGTTGTCTTCCAAATGGATGACTTAGACACAGATCCAGCTCCTGTGGCCCAGTCCCAGCCAGCCAACCGCCTCTCAGGTGCCTAGACCCCTTGACTTGCTGTTATGGTTTAGATCTAAAATGTCCCCCAAAAGTCTCGTGTGTTTGCAAGGTGATTGGATTATTGGGGTCCTATACTAATCTGTGGATTCATCCATTGATGAGATGAGTAGCTGAATACGTTGTTAGGAAGTGGGACCTACCTGGGGGGAGGTCATTGTGGGACATGAGCTGGAACTTTCTATTCTTGTTCCTGGCTCCTTCTTTCTTCTAGATGCTTCCTGCTTGCCATGGTTTGAACAGCTTCCCTCCACCATGTGCTTCCACTGTGCCATTTTTGCCCTGGAGCTGCCAGTGGACTGAATTCCACAGTGTTTATAATAGAGCCTGGCTCTCTAGAGGGCCATAGAGGGCTCCTGACCTGTGTAGGTGGTGGGTGGAGAGTCTCAGCCAGGTGTAATAAGGTAGACTGGACACACACCTGTACTGGCCTTGGACAGTGCTTCATCACATTGCAGTGAGAGACATCATCACATGTTTTATTGCTTAGTGCCCATCTTACTGCCAGACTGAGCAGGAGTTGAAGATAGGAGCTGTTTCTGCTCTGACTGCCTCTGTGTCCCCCGGACCTGGCATGGTAACTGGTGCGTATCAGGTCTCTATAAATCCTTGTGGAGAGTGTGAACAGCGACAGGGAGGAATTCTGGGTTGAGGAGCAGTGGGGCAAACGCCCTGGAGTCTGGTGCCTACTTGGGAAAGCACAAAACTAAGCAGGGTGCAGACTCCCACCCCTCTCCCCCCCTTCCCCGGCCTCTGAAGGCAGCGCTGCTGAGCCTTTTGTTCTATTGACAGCAGGCGAAGCTGCTACAAGCTCCTTAATCACCTCTCCACAAACATGGAGAAGCCTCATTAATCCCAGTGACCGGATGATCTATTGTCCTCAGCTCCGGTTTCTGGCAGACTGGCCTTCCTCTGCAGAGGCAGAAACCCCAGGTGGTAGGAGCACCCTATCCCCTCCACTTGTGCAGGTGGACCCTCTTGCCTTGGGAATTGTACTTCAGTGAGGGCTCTGGACCCAAATGAGCCCACTGCCTGCACGGAGACCAGGACCAATCTTCCATGATGGCCAAAGCTCATCATGGTGGAGATGAGCTGAACTTCCACTCCCCATTCGCACCCCAAACTAGGGGACCAAAGTATTGTTATGGAAATCTTGGGGCAGAGGAGCGGGGCTCTTGTTGGCTACTCTTTGTCCAGTGTTTTTGGGGGCTCCTTAGAGTGAGGCTCAAACATTCCAGTTCTGCCCATCTGTGTGGCTGTAATACTCTGAGTCGGGGTCAGAGGCCAGGAAATCTAGGTTTTACTTCTGATTTTTGTGAAGCTGGGCAGTTTGCTTTTCCGCTGGCCCTCAGTTTCCTTAACTGCACAATGAAGGACTTGGCATAAAAGGGAAATTGATTTTATTTCACATACTTCAGGTCAATTGCTGGTGGCTGGAAACTTAATGGAGAGGAGTTCAGAGTCTGTGTCTGGCTTTGGTAGGAAAGTGTTTGTGATCAATTAATGATGTCTGCAGTGGGCACAGTTTGGGAAGTAGTACTCTGTGCATCTTGTATTGCTACCTCTCATCTAGATGCTTGATTTCTAAGGGATCCAACTTCTTGATGTTAAGTTGCTCAGTGCTATGAATAGTCAAATCTTAGTCACTCAAAATCTAGACATAATCTAGGAATTAGTCTCAGGAAGTGCCTCTCAGGATTACTCAGGTTTGAGGGGAGTAAGGGTCTACTATGGCTGCCGTCCCAACTATTGGTAAGTATAGTTGGTGGTCACCATGAAGGGAAGAAAGAATTTGGCTCCAGGAGTCAGAACCTAGGTAGGGGCTGAGAAGTGTATGAGAGAATGATGACTAGCAGGGGAGGGGCCAGGCAGTGAGTGTGGGGTGCCATGGAGCAGCAGGCCTGTGAAGTCCCCATGAGTGTCCAAGACTGGAGCCAGAGAAGCAGTAGTCAGTGAGCCCAAACGAGCCAGTCTCATAGCTGTGCCTGGGGCTGTTTCTACCCAGAGTGAGGCTGATGGTGGGGCTGGGACTAGGAACCCTACTCCCTGAGAACTCCTTCCTGCAGACTCCAGCTCATGGCCCTAGTCTTATGGCCTCATTCAAGCAAAGATCACTCCTGGGCATGAGAAATTGACAGGAAGCAAAGACCAAGAGGAATTGGCTGGAACAGGAAGTTCTGAGAGGATTTTCTGGAGCCTCCTTGGAAAAATGAGGTCTTTATGGGTTGTAGGATTGGTAGGAAGTGAGAGTGGAGAGTGTGAGTAGGGATTCTAGCCCTGGGGAAGGACGTTTGTTAGAGACCCAAGGGTTCCCCAGCCCGCATACAGCCTTGGGATTGATAGAGTTCAAAGCACAGGGTTCATCAACAGTTAAGCACATGTAACTGTCTCTCTCTTTGTAAATTCATTAGAAGATAGAATAAATTTTATTGTTGCTTAAATTTATTGTGTGCTCATTCAATCAAGGTTCTTTAACAACTTAATTGTTTCTGTAGTCAGGAATTCCTAACTCAACAAAACTGTCAGAAAATGAAGTCGATAGTTTAAAACTACTCTATAACTACTAAGTACCTTTTCCTGTCTTTAGACAATAAGCTATTTTCTGTATTTAAACCTTAAACACACACATGTAGGAGGTAGTCTCTACAGTTATATGACTGCTGTGACAAATAGACAGACCTGGGTCTAAAGTTTTCCAAGCACTCTACTGCCACATATTGGTTGCATGAACTTGGGCACTTAGGCTGTTTGTATCTCAGTTTCCTCATCTGTAAAATGTGTATAATTATATTTGCCTTGCAGGATTTGTGTGAGATTTAGTAAGGTAATTGTATATAAAGCCTGCAGCAGAAGAAAACGACATGCAGAAGGTGCTTAACAAATGGTAGCTAACATTATTTTATTATCAGAGTAAATGCAATTCCGCAGTAACATTTTGTTACAGTAAAGCATGACTTTATGAATCGATGCCATAACACCTAGATGCAATAACATAAATAAAGGACTACTCTGCCATAAAGAAAGATAAACTTGAGGTGTTCATAAGCAAATGGATGAAACTTGAGGACATAATGTTAATTGAAATAAGTCAGGCACACAAGTTTAAATGTTGCATGGTTTCTCTTATGTGAAAAATTCAAACTGTATATGTCAAAATTGAAGACAGTTAATAAGTAGGAAGTAGGAAGAAGGTGAGATAATTCCCTCAAATACCTATTCCATTGTTTCAAAATTATTTTAAGATATATACTAATTGGTTTCATTTATACTACTTGTTTCCTTTTGTTCATTGAAAAGAAAGTTTTGTCCTTTTACTTGTTTGTTTCTTCTTTGTATGAGAGTTTTTGTTTATGACTTGTACTTGGATTTTTTAAAAAATCACGACACATAGTTTATTAAACTATTGTTATTCTGTATTTTATGATAAAATGTTGTTTTGCTTTTTTAATGGAAAGGTGATTTTTGTATCTTCTTTATTAACATCTACTTGTATTACATTAAAATAAATAATAACATAGAGGAGCATATAGGTGGAATAATACAGTTAGAGTCTTACACACTTCAACAGAATCAGTTCCATGCAAGCAGTAACATACAGATGTAGTAATATAATTGCTGAAACATAGCTACAGTCATATGTACATATAAGAACTTATAGCTGCAGTAAGGTAGATAAACAAAGTAACAGAGCTCGTATGCCAATAAATAGTATCACACAAAGACAGTAATGTATATGCTACAGTAGTATGTAAGGATATTAGTTTAGAATAAAAATAGGTTCCATCAGACTCTGATAGAGTGACATTATCTTAAGGTATAGATAATGACAGACATACACAGGTCCTGATACAATGGTTACAATTTTTTGTAAGAATGCCGTATAGGTATAGTAACATTCAGCTATAGAACTGGAGGAACTTTTTCTAAACAGGCCAGACAATGTTATTCAAGCTTTCTCTCCACCACTGGCGTCCTTCACTTTTAAAGTCATGGTTTATCTGAGAATCCTATGAAAGCTATGGGGGGGGGGGATCCTTCCGAAAGGCATTCATAAATGGCAAAATTCTGTATCCATGTGGCACTAGCTCTGATCTAACATTTAATGTTCAGGTCTTCCAGATTCATATACTTGAGAATCAGAGAAAAGAGAAATAATCTCTCAAGAGATGAGTCTTCAGTCCACAGCTAGTCTCATGCTTTAGTCATCTTCCTGCTGGCTGGACTCTGATTTGATTTAGCTTTAGGTGACATCGCCCTCCATATTGTTGGAGCAAACAGGGATATCTCTCTCTTTCTCTTTGTTCATGGATTGGAGGCCCAGCTGCTCCTGCTGGCTAATCTGATGCCTGCTGAAGAAATCCACTTTGTCTGAGCAAAATCCCTTTTGACCAATATTCCTTAAAGCATGGAAAGTGAGTTCAGATACCCTATGTGTAGGCTGGTGGTTCTTTTGTATGGGGATGGTGGTAGTATTTGCAGTCTGGCTGGTTCTTGGGGCAGTAGGGGGAGAAAAATAATTAAGGATAGCTAGTGTTCATTCAAGGATACTGGCAGACTGCCTTTTTTCATAGTCACACTTCCCTGGACCAGTTTGGGTTACAGCCCTGACTTGCTGTATCAGTTAGCTATTGCTGTGTAAGAAAATATCCCAAGGCTTCTTTGATCCAACCCACCTTTATTATTGCTCATGAGTATGCAGGGTCAAGTGAGTGGTTCTTCTGCTTGGGGACAGACTTGGTACACACATATGCCTGTATGGTCAGTTGGCTGCTATAGGATGGCCTTGGCCAGAGGGACTGGCTCAGATGAGGACTCTTTGCTTGTCACATCCAGCAAGCTTACTCTAAGAGAGAGAGAGCAAGAGTGAGAGTGAGAACGAGAGAGAGAGAGAGAGAGAGAGAGAGAAAGAGAACGCTTGGCTTAAACTAGGACACTATCAATTTTGCCACACTCTATTAGTCAAGACAAATCACAAAGCCAGCCCAGATTCAGAGCCAGAAACCAGGCTCCGCTTCCTAAGTAAAAGGTTTGAAATCACATTATAAGGGCGTTGATTCAGAAAGCCGTGGAGTTTTGGGGAGCAAGCATACTTGCTTTTCAGATAGAATTCCTGCAGTATCTGTCAAGCCCTCTCTTGAATCCCTGAGCAGAACCAAAGCTGGATCCTGGATGATTTCTGGCCCTGTACATCTGAAGCCTGGCTCTCCGTGAGCAGCAGGGCACTGTTTTTGGTTTCTAGTGCTCCTAAGTGCTTTCCTTCCCTGATTAGCCAAGAATTAAACACCTGGCCAAGGCCAGCTCGTCTGTCTAGTGACCTGCGCCTCAGAGGATTTCCCCAGTGAGCTGCGCTATATATTTCTACTGGAAATTTGAAATCAGGACCTACAAAGCTTGGAATAATTTGTGGTGAGTGGAAACTGAGAGATCATGAAAGTAGAACTAGGGCTAGGGAAAAGAGAAGACCAGAATCAAGAGAAGAGAGGAGAGGATATGTGAGCCCAGAAAGGAGAGTGGAAGGAAGGGAGAGGGAATGGAGGGAAGGAGGAATGGAAGAATGGAGGGAAGAAGAAGAAAGGAGAGAGGGAGGGAGGGAGGTAGAGAGAGAGAAAGAGAGAGAGAGAGAGAGAGAGAGAGAAGAGGCTGTTCTTTGGTTCTTCTCCATTTCCATTCCACTTCTCCATTTCCTTGAGAAAGTCTTATGAGGGTTCTGTTCTTTGCAACTCAACATTATTGATTAAAGAGCTGTCTTTGGGGAAGACGGCCGATCAGCTTCCATGGTGGGTCAGCATGGAGAATACCCAGATAGAGCCCCTCAGCTCATGAGCAACTATCCATAGACAACAGAGCATTTATCTTAGTGGCTTATCTGGGAGCTCAGCTTTAAACTAATTAGCTCTCTGTGTCTGACTCCCTAACCAAGGGATACTTGGTGTCTGGAAAAGAGGAGTTATTGGCACTCACTTCTGAATATGCTCAAAGCCCTGCCTCAGGGAGAAAATCGTATGTAACTGGGTTTGAGTGTTCCATCTTTTACTTTGTTATAGGGGTGATTCAGAAAGGAGAGAGAGAGAGAGAGAGAGAGAGAGAGAGAGAGAGAGAGCAAGAGAGAGAGCAAGAGAGAGAGACAGAGCTCTCAGTCACTTGCACTTGCAGAGTCCCCCTGCCGTTACAGGCTGATGGGTTCTCGTGTCTATTCTAAAAACATTTTCTGATTGTGGGGACAGGATTTGCAAACTTCAACCAATGCAGGTGAAGAGTTGATTAAGAATCAAATAAAGTAAGCACACATATGTTAACATATGTACGTGTGCATTTGCCTCTGTGTGTTCCCTATTGTCATCGTAATGAATTAGCATTAACTGAATGACTTAAGATAACACACAAATATTATTTCATGATGCTGGAGATCAGAAGTCTGAAATGAATCTTCAGGGATGAAATGAAGGTGTTAGCCAAGTTGTTTTCCTTCTAGAGTCTCTTAAGGGAGAATCTTTTTTTTTTTTTTTTTTTTGCCTTTTCTGCTTCTAGCAGCTGCTTACTTTCCTTGGTTCATAGCCCCTTTTCCCATGTTCCTATTCAGTCCATCTCTTGATCTTCCTACTTGCTTCTTGTAAGTACAGTTGTGATTCCACTGATATAATCCAGAGTGATTTTCCCATCTCAAGATTCTTAGTTATACCTGCAAAGTTCCTTTTGCCATGTAAAGGACAAAATCAGAGGTTCTTGAGAGTAAGGAATGGACTTCATAGGGAGGGACACTATTGAGCTTGTATGATCTACACTTTGCCTTCCTTTCCCACACTTCTGGGACAATTCTGAGTTGTGTCTACAGCTTCAAAGATGGTTACCGAAAAGAGGGATCCAGTGGCTCACAGCAGTGACCCACTGGTGGACACATTTTATTAGTCCTCTTTCCTTTCTGTGTCCCCACTTCCTCACATGCTCCCAGGAATCACCACTCAGCTAGACTATTTTCACCCAGCCCATTGTCTCAGGGTTTGTTGTGGAGAAAATATGAGCTGACCCAGAAACCGTATCAGCTTAGTTCATGAATATATTCTCCTCCCTCTCTCTGGAGTCCTCTGAATTTTCCACTTTTTACAGTCATATTATTTTAAAAACAACAACAGCATAATGCAGAAAAAGAGCATGAACTTTGGAGCTAGAAACACATGGATTCAAATGCAGACTCAATTTCTCATGAATTGCGTGTTGCAAAGCCTTACAAGTCTCTGAAGCGCCTTCTGCATTACGCAAACCATTTTTTCCTGACTAGTGTGATGTTAGAGCAAAGTGCATTTCATGTTACTCTTTAAAATTGACAATGCACGTATATGCACTCTGGTATGCAGAGCATTTATTTCACAATCAGGTAGAATACTAGAGATTTCCCAACGTATTTTGTCATTAAACAGATCTCATGAAGGACCCCTGGTTTTATATTATTGAAGCTTGTGTTTTCTCTATGCCTAAGTTATCAGGGCATCTGTGATAGGTCTCTGAAATGCTTATTGGGTATGTTGGCAAGGAAGGAGTCTGAGTTACAGGTTTTTTCTCCTAATTTTTTTGGGAGGGGAGAGAAGGAGGAGGCAGTGATGTGGGTTCTGTGCACGGTTCCGAATCAGGCTTGAGACTGATAGGAGCAAGTATCTGCAAAGTGATGGTCTTAAAATGATCTTTGGAAAATGGAAACAAAATATTAGGACACATACAATTTACATTGATTGATCGACTTCAAAAGATACAAGTTCATCTTTACACATATTTAACATATGGATTGATATTGGTGTCCTATCATATGTCAAGCAGTCACAGAACATTGAGGGACCAAGGTGTTCTTAGGGAGGAGGTAAATTCCACAAGGCAATCTGCCCCACTACATCTTTTCTGGCTCTACATTTCAATTCATGTGTCTCTGGACAGGGAGTCTATGGATTATATGATCCAGTTGGATTTTAACTGACTGTTTAATTGAAATATAATTTATATACACAAAAATGTACAGATTTTGAGAGTACAGGTCAATGGATTTTCAGAAGATGAATATGGCCACATATCTACATTCAGATTAACAAATATGAACTGACCAGCCTTCTTGAGGCCACGTGTATGATGGCTTTTCAGTCACTGCCTATTCCTAGGTAATCTTTGTCCTGATTTTTAGCACCATGCATAAGTTTCACATATTTTTGAGCTTTAGACACATGAAATAGTACTTTTGAATGACTTCTTTCGTTCAACCAAATATTTGTGAAGATCATTTGGGTCACATTGTCAGTGTAGCTTGTTCATTCTCATTGCTGCATGACATCATATTGCACATGTATGTCCATTCTCCTATTAACACACACTTCTGACGTTTAAAGTTTTTGAATTTTATAAATAGTGCCACTAAGAACTTTCCTGTGCCTGTCCTTTCATGAGCTAATTCAATTTTAACTAACCCTTTACGAGTGTGCGGCTTTATATTTTCCTGCAAGATTTCATGGATTGGAGAAAACACCAATAGATGTAAGCACAAGTAAGCAGACAGTGGAAAGAATAATACTTCTACTGCAAATAGATAATGATTTAATCAGATCCAAACAGAATGTAGATGGAGAAGGAGGAAATGTGGAAGAGTTGCCTATGTGTACTATACATGTGCCCGCTAATGATAAGCCTTGAGATATTAGCTAATGAGAATCAAAGTGTCTCAATTAATAAATGTGTACATCATTGGTGACATGCACCAGCTATTTCTGACTCTTCTATGACAACTGACTTCCCGACCTGCTTGGAATAAGTGTGGCCACGTGACTTGCTCTGTCCATTGAGTTCTGAGCAGAAGTAATGAGTGTCACATCCAGGTGGAAGTTTTGAGAAGTGGTATATAGTTCATCACACTCTTTTCTCTTTTCCAGAGGCCTGACAATGTTCTCATAGGGAGCAGCTTAGTCTGCACCCCAGCTATCCTGTGATGTACACGTGGCACATCATAAACCTGTACTATTTTAAACCATGGTTATTGGACTTGTTTGTTATCAGTACCAAACCAAGCCTTCCTGGTACAATAATATTCTTAAAAATGAAGCACCAAGGATACAAAGACAAGCTTCTAATTATTTTTTCAGTGATGTCTAAAGTTACATGATGCTCCCTCTGGTTCTTTACATAAGTTCTGACACTTCGTGACAAATGTTTAGATGCCTCTTTTGAGATTTCCCTACTTAATAATGAAAGATAAAAAGCCTCGTACCATCAAGAAAATGCTTGTTCTTCCTGCCTCCGGAAAAATAGATGAAATAAGCTACAGGGAAAAAAAAATCCATGGACAAACTTAAATGCAGCTCTTTGTCAGCAAGTATGGCTGGAAGATGCAAAGAGAGCATTGCTAAAGATGTAAAGAAACAAGCAGTAGAACACATTATGCAGCGTGGGAGATTCACTGTGCAGTCGGATGAAGGTGTTTCTAACACATCTCAGCTTATGGTATATGTTGGATTTGGATCCCAATAATGAAATACACAAAGAATTACTTTTTTATGAGATGTCCCAAGAAAGATCCATTTCCAATAATCAGTGGCTTATTTAATGAAGGCAATGTTTTATGAGAAAACAATATGGATATAACCATGACAGAGTGGATACTGAACTGTAATACATGAAGGATTCAGGGTTAAGTTACAGAGATTACACCAAACATGAAATTCTTTTGAAGACTTGATGCTGAAACACAGAAGTCGAGGGTACAAGAGTATAAAATGATGCAGCATGTCACTGATGTGGTTTATATTATATAAATAATATCATCAACAATGGTAAAATCCTTATAGTACTTTATAATGAGAATAGAGAAGTTTGATAGTTATCTTGTGGCAAAATAACAAGTTGGGCAAACATAAGTGAGTTAAATGAGAACCATTTCAAACTTGCTGAATATTTTTATGACAACTGGGCTGTCAGAGATATGCTATGCAACCAAAATTTTAAAAAAATAAGGTTTTTTGGTACTGGGACTCGAACTCAGGACCTGCACTTGCCAGGTAGGTACTGTGCCACTGAGCTAAACCCTAAGCCCAAAATAAGTTCTTTTTTTATTTTGAAATAATTTTATGTTTACAAAAATGTTGTAGAGATAATATGGAGAGTAACTATATACTCTGCCCTTTTCTCATAATTTTTATATAACTATAATACATTTGTGAAAGTTAAGAACTAGCATTGGTATATATTTTAAACAAAACTCCAGATTGTATTTGGATTTTATCAGTTTTTCCATTAATGCCCTTTTTCTGTACTAATTCACGTTACCATATTGCATTGAAGCAACAGGGATTTTGAAAGAAAAAACAAAACAACAAAAGCCATATGTTTTTTCTGCCTCTTTGTGGTACTTTTGGTAGGTAAATAATGACTGAGAAAGAAATTACTTTCTGAAAGAAACTAGGGTTATGAAGAAGGTATTTCTAAAATAAATATTTGAAAATGTTTCCATTCTATCATGATTTTTTGGACAAAAATTATACATATATCTCACCTATTACAACTCGTATGGAGGTAAACTTTTAAAACTTGGAAACGGAATATTTTAACTTGCTTTAAAACAATCTTCCAAAATGCTTCAGAACGTATCTGCTAAAAATATAAAAATGTAACACCTTTTGATTAGTTTTAAGAACCGCTGATTGACATCAGGGAAGATGGAAATTTGCTTGCTGAATTTCAACAAAAAACTTTGCATAATTGGTGGATGGGAATGAAAATAACTATGAGAATTGCTGCTTTCCCATTTGGACCAATGCATCTTTGCAAGGTAGCTTTCTTTTGTTTTATCCCAGTCATAACAGCAATTAAAACCAAGTATAAAAATAATCTGAATTAAGAACCAGACCTTTGAGCTACTGTATCGTTGAGCTTTGTTTTTTCAAAAAATGAAACACTTCCAATCACATGGCCCTCATTAAAATTTTTACTGAGAGTAAAAATGCCTTGAACTGTTAATAAACATATAAATTGAAATGACTTAAATTGTTATTTTTCTTATTGTTTTAAAATCTAAATAATTGTAATGATATTTTATGGTCCATGTAAAGTATTAGTGCAGTGATACAAGAATGTATTTTATAAATAAATGCACCAAATGCAGTATTGTGCTCATTTAGAAGAGCTCCTGGGGGTGGTGATTGGAGAGAGCAGTGTGGGTGCGGATGCCGTAGACCTGGTACCTCATGGATATTGACTATAGAGTGGGTCCGTGGAGGACTGGAGGGTTGCCTAGGACAGAGGTCAAAACCACCAAGACACTGCTGCATTAGCTAGACATTAAAGCCCCGTGCCAAAGAAGCAGCCAGGACTGTCGTGAGAGCAGAGACCCAATACCATTCTGAATGTCTAAATTAGCTGTTGCCTTACAATTGGCAGCCTCTGTGCTATGGTTTGACCTGGAATGTCCCCCACAGGTCATGTATTAAAGGCTTGGTCCCAACCCATAGCACTGCTGGAAGGCGTGAAACATGTAGGAGATGGGGATTAGAGGAAGGAAGTGAAGCCATTGAGAGCATGCCCTCCTTGAAGGAGTGAATGAGACCCTGGCCCTCTCTCTCACTTTGCTTTCTGGTCACCATGAGGTGAGGAGATTTACTCTATGTGCTCCCCACTATGACCCTTCTGCCTCACTACAGGTCCCCAAGCAACAAAGCCAACTAACCTTGGACTGAAACCATGAGCCAAAAATAAACCTTTTCTTCTTTAGATTGATTTATTTCAGGAAGTTTGTTACAGTGATGGAAAACTAACTAGCATATTCAGTGTTTGGAGAAGTCACCTGGGCACTGACGTGTCCACCAGGCTGCAGTCCTCCCATGACCACCCTGGACTTGGGCTCCCTGGAGACTCTGCTGCTGGCACCCAGTGCCTCACTGCTGCACCTGTTCCCAGGCCAGGCATGCTTTGCTCTCTCCAAGTTCCTCTCTCTTGGCACCTCTCTTTGTTTGCTGGGATCCTATGATTTGAGGCCATATTTGGCTTCTCTTTGCCTGGAAGACCCCCATGATGGTGGGGTAAATGGTGCCACTAAAAAAGATAAATTACATCCTCATCTTCAAAACTTCTAAATTTGACCTTATTTGGGGAAAAAGGGTTTTATAGGTAGGGATCTTGAGATAAGATCACCCAGGATTGCATCTGGTGGATGCTAAATTTGCTGAGAGATGTCCTACTAAGAGGAGGAAGGGGACTTGCACACAGAGGAGGGAGGAAATCCCTATTAGGACAGAGGCAGAGGTTGGAGTATTGTATTCACAGAGAATGCTAAATTCCTGATGCCACCAGAAGTTGGAAAGGGTAAGGGGAGGATGGTCTCCCAGAATATTTGGAGCGAGCACAGGCCTGTTGACACCTTCATTCTGTACTTTTGGTCTCCAGAACTATGAGGGAATACATTTCTGTTGTGGCAGGTCACCTAGTTTGGGGTCATTGGTTTTGGCGGTCCCAGGGGACTAATATACTCACCTTTTAGCCACGGCTTGGGTCAGTGGTGACCTACGCAGGTTGCCTCCTAGCTCCTGTTTTGGGTTTCTGAGCTCCATGGCAGGTGAGGAAGGAATGTGTTCTCTTGTTAGAATTTCCCTCCATACATTTGGGATACAGCTTATCTGTCCAGTTAACTGTCACTTTCCTGGGTCAGCAGCCGTGCAGTTCTCATTAACCATTGCTTCTCTGATGACCAGAGAAAAGGCCAGCACATGGCCAACATGATCAGAATTGCTTGCATTATTGAGAGCTCACAAAACAAGGGCAATGTCCTATGAACATTAAGCAGACTACTTTTTTTCTTGTATCATCCACACATGGAAAGTGCTATGATTGGTTCCATTATACAGATGAGGGTAACTGAGTGTTGGAGAAGGAACATAACCTGCCAAGGTGGGCCCTGTCTGGGTGTATTAGAGCTGTGATTCGAACCCAGGCCTTTGGCTCTAATGCTTGCATTCTTCACCTCTATTACTCCAGTGACTAAGTGCTCAGCAACCGTTGGATAAATGAATGATCCTTTCTTTTGGGGTAGGAGAATAGCTGTCCTCACCTGGGTCTGGCATCCTTGGTGCAACATCCTGATTAAGGCTCACTGCAAGAATCCGTTTTGCACACAAGTCCAGCAAGCATGATCATCTAACTTTACAACCTGGAACTGCAAATTCTGCTCACACTGAGGAGGGCTTCAAGGGGCAGTCACCCTGTGACAGCTGGAAGCATGGTAGCATGGAAGCATGGATGTAGCCCCAAGGGAATGTGACTGGGGAACTGGGAGCAGACTCTGCAGCTCCAGGACAAAGCCAGGCTCATGTGCTTCAGCGATGTGTGTTCCTCAGTGGGTGTGGTATCCTAACCTAGTTAAATCAGTTCTCACCACCATGTCCTGAGTGTGTGTGTGGGGTGGGGAGAGGAGGAAGGAGAGCTAGATGGGAGTGTGATACCTTTCAAGTGTTACTTTTGTAATCAAAACAAGTTACAATCAAAACAATACTTTGGAGCCTAAAGGGTGTAAACTTCAATTATCTTGAAATTTTCTTTCTGAGCAAGAGCACATTGTTGATAATGTTGAATAAATGGGAATATTACCATGTTAATATTGTCAGTAATGACAAATGTTTGCACACAGTTTTTCAGGACTCAGTCGTCAATTGGTCAGTGTACTAGAGAAATATTTGCAGCACCAAATGTCTGCATTCCCAACTAGTCTTGGCTTGAACCTCCATAAGCATTGATTGTTCATTAACAGGACATTTCATGGTAGGAGGTCCTGACACTGCTGGTAGCCAAACTGAGGATCCATGTTCTCCTCTTTGTCTTTTGTCATCTTCAAATGATGGTGACAATTTCATCTAGTTGATGTTCGTTTACTTCTTCTCCAGACTCTTCACTCTTCTCACACTCTCCCTCTTCCTTTGATCAGGGATGGAAACCCTTCCTCGAACCTCCAACAGACCCTCCTTCTATCTCATTGCTTGGAACCAGGTCACATGTGCAGCCCCACACCAAGCACCATAAAGGGGAATTGGTTGCTCTCACTCGCTGAGAACCGTCAGGTACAATTGTCTGGCCTGAATTGGGTGACTGAGAGCAAGACAGATGGGAAATGACTAGTGATTGGTTGCATTCATTCATTTCTTCCACAAACACCTTTCCTGTGCCCTTTTCTAGGTGTAAAAAATGCACAAAGAAGATAGAATTCTGGTGACATCTGTCCAATATTATCTCCATTTATAGATAAAGAAACTGGCTCAGAGAGCCGAACCAATGTACCCAAAGCCAGTGAGCTTCTCTCCAGTGACATGAATCAAGCTGGATCCCACTTGCTCTTCCCACCACGTCAGTTGCCTCTTTGTGATGATTTTCTGGAACATCTGTGAACAGCACTGGCTGCGTCCTGTGTCTCACGCTCTGGTCTCTCACTGTCTTGCCTGTCCTGAGATGCATAGAGCCCCAGGCTGCTCCCTGGGGATGCAGATGGAGATGCCCCACCTTTAACAGGGAGCCAAACTCCTTGCAGATGGGCCCCAGATGGTGGCATTCTCTGAGTAGTGGGACGCAGCCAGGAGAGAGGTGCTGAGAGAGTGTGGAGGCCGGGTTTGTCAGCCACGTGTCCAGTAGAACAAGGGCTTGGGTTGAAGGGACGGTGCTAGAGAGGGTCAGAGCTGTTGACCAAAATTAGTGCCATAGCCCACTGTGTGTAAATCAGTGTGGGTCACGCATAGCAGAGATTGGTACAACGTGGAGCTCACTGAGTCCTGGGATTTGCTGAGTCTGGATTTGGATATGAAGTCTGTGCTGTGTCTTCGCCTTTGTGCTCTGACCACATCTGCAGACATGACGTCAGGCCCTGCTTCTAAGAGCCCTGCGACACTCTCTCCCATTTGTACTCCACTGCCCTTCATTGCTTAATGGCACTCAAGACAACAGGAGCAGTGGCAGAGAATCTGGACTCTGGTGTTTGACTTTCTGGGTTTATGACTCACCATAGATAAGCTCTGTGACTCTAGATGTCACTTAACCTCTGTTCCCAAGTTTCGTCATCTGTAAAATCGGTCTAATCATGGTGCCAACACCTGAGAGTTATTCTGAGGAGTAAATAAGGTGATGTGTATAGAAAACTCTCAACAGCCTGGCACACAGTGAGTGCTCCATCAAAATCAGCTGGTGGTGTCATTACATGAACTCTTTGGCACTCCGTGCTCTCATTTTGTTTAGCTGGAAGCCTCCTGGTTCTTGCTTTTGAGTTGCAATGTTGGGGAACTTCTCAATTTCCCAGCCACAACTTCTGCGACCCTGGGGAAGTCCAACTCCTTCCCTAAGCATCGCTGTGATACCGAGGAAACACAAAGGCTCCGGGCTCCACCCTTTCTCCCCAGCGCACCTGGGATGGAGAATCCAGCTGATATTTTGCTGCTTTTTACAACAAATCCAGCCCTACCCAGCGTGCAAGTGATGTTGAGTGATGGCAGCCCTTGAGCGATGGTGGTTGGTATGGCCCAACAGGGGTCTCTTTCTGCTGCTCACTCTCACCTGTCTGCACTCCCCCAAATGCTCTCCCTTTGGTAGGCAGAGAACTTCTCCCACAACCACAGCCACAGCTGCCATCTCCAAAGCATTTGCTGTGGGCTCAGAACTCTCCAGAGGGACTACATTTAAGCTGTCTGACACATCTGTGATAATGTGGTTTCACTAGTCTCATTTTGAGGACAAGGAGAGGGATCCGGTGACCGGGAGCCAGCAGACAGCATTCAGCCCAGACGGTCTGGTCTTGGAGCCCACTGTGTAGTCAGCGTCTCCTGAAACCCTGGTTCCAGGGCCCAAGGCTCAGCTTCTATCTCCACAAATGTTATGGGTCTTTTTTGGAGACAGGGTCATGCTAAATTGCTAAATGGTTCAGACTGGATTTGACTTGTGATCCTCCTGACTCAGGTTCCAAGAGTTGTGGGATTACAGGTGTGTGCCATGGTACCTAGCTGGTTTAGATCTTAAATATCCCCCCCCCAAGGCCACCTGCTAAAGGTTTTATGAACAGTCTGTGGTCTACTGGGAGCTATTGGAACCTTTAGGGATTTGGGTCTAGAAGGACGAAGTTAGGTCTAAGGGGATATTGGAACATTTAGCCTCTTCTCTCTTTTTTTTGCTTCCTGGCTGTTATGAGCTGAGTGACTTTGCTTCATCATAGGCTTCCCACCCTCATGTATGCAGACCTGGAAGCCATGTGCCAATGAACTATGGACTGACACCCCTAGAACTGTGAGTCAAAATGAATCTCTTCTCCTTTAAGTGATTTTCTCAAGTATTTTGTCATAGTAACAGAAAGCTGCCTAACAGAAGTGTACAAAAATCTTTTCCTAAAACATGAAACTTCCCATTTGGAGCAAGCTCAGCTCTGAGTCACCCCTTCTTCATTTGTCTTTCCACTCACAAGGGGGTGAGAGGTACTAATGGAGGAGAGGACGTGAATGCTGTTGGATTGGAAACTACATGTGGCTCTTTACCTCTCTGAGGCTCAGTTACCTCTACTGAGAAGTGAGTTAATAAACTCGTTGAGAAGAGGTATTACATGCCCAGTGCTGAGATAGAGGGTGTTTGATAATGGACATCTTTCCCCCCCGGCTCCTAGCATGAGACTGGAAGGCATAACATCAGAGAGAGCTTGTTGGGGTGCCTTTCTGAGTACTCTGGGTGATTTCTGTTTGGGTGGCAGCCATAAGGTGTAGTCTCTCCCCAGTCTGTTCATCTCCCTGCCTTGGGCTGGGTCCTCTCTCACTCGAGGTCCCTCTCCAGTGGTGGAGAGGCTCCTCTTTCTAGTGCCTCTAGTGCCTCTTGACCCCCAGAAAGCCAGAGTCCAGCAGAAGTAACCAGACTCAGGGAATCGTATCCTTTCCACTCTCTCACCTCAGCCATCCAGAGGGCCCTGCCTGAGACAGGCTGGGAGAAGGGCCAGGTGCGACTTCCATCTGGCTGGGAGTGCATGGGGACTGGGAAACAGGCTTCTCCTGGGAGACAGAGTGTGAAAGGAGAGGAGAGGCTCCTGTACCCACAGTCCGCTCACCTCTTCTGCCCTCTCGAAAGCTGTAGAGCCAGATGGAGCCAGGCCCAGGCACCTTGGCTTCCAATGCTAGTTCTGCACAGCTTGGCCAAAGGACCCGAATATCTCCCCTCTCTATCTGGAACTCCCTCTCCTATGCACACAAGGACTTAGTGGCAGCTCCACCATGATGGTTTGATGCCATTGGTGTAGAAGCATTGGGTTGGGAGCACCCCTACCCTCTACGTGGACATACTCTCTAAAAGACAGTCTGTGTTGACTTGGCTTCTACAAGCACTCTTGGACTTTGGGGTAGAAGAGCCCCCCACACTGCCACTGCCCAAGGCCACAGGCAGGTTTGAACCTCCTCACAGCAGGACCCCCAAGCACTCAGCCTGGGAAGTGCATCCATATCTGTGTGTTTAGGTAATGTCTATGATTGTGTGTCTGCGCACGTGCATGTATTTCTATGCTTGCGTGTATATGTGTGCTTCTGTATGTGAGCGTGCACACACGTGTGTGTATATTTTTGTTGCTCATGTGCTAAGTTTTAAATGCTTCTCCTGTTTCCCCACCCCTGGCCCTGGAGTGCTGGAAGCCCTGTGGGGGCCCTGCCCTGCCCTGGCAGTGTCCCGTTGTCTTTCCAGGCCTCAGGACACAGTGGGAGAAGCTGATTGGTCTCTGGTTTCTCAGACTCTCCTGGATGGCAGGGAGGGACTCGGCAGGGCTGCACCTCCCCACTGTCTTGGTTGGCCTGCCCCTGGCCTAGCCTGGCCTTCTCTCTGCCTCTTCCTTGCCTTGCCCTCCCTCCTTCCTCTCCCTGCACAGTGCTCCCTCGCTCCTTCCTGGTCTCTTTGTCTGCCTTTCTTTCTCAGTCTCTCCCTTTCTTGCACCATCTTGCTGTCACTCTCTCCCCCATCTTGGCCACCAGAACGTGCTGACAGCTGCTCCTCTGGGAGGTGAGAAGACAGAGCTGGCAGCTGAGGACCTGCGGAGGTGCCGAGCCAGGAGCTGGCGGGTGGGAGTGCTCCGCACTTGGGTTGGAGGTGATGATGGTGTCCTTGAAAGGAGAGGAGCCCTGTTCCTGTAGGAGGCTGAGGAAGGTAGAGCTGCCAGCAAGAGCTGTACAGCCTGGGTCAGGTCACCCTCGGGAATGGAGGCCTTTGTGGAGTTAGAGACCAGTGGTCATGGAACGATGTACTAAGGATGGCGTGAATGTGTGTATGTGTGTGTGTGCGTGTGCGTGCGTGTGTGTGTGTGTGTGTGTGTAGCCTGAGAGTCTTCACAAAGGAAAAGCCTGCTCTTTCCCTGCCCCTCTGGCCCAGCATGGGTCTGGGCTCCAGCACATGGAGCCATCACGTTTGACACAGGTGCCCAATCCCCATGAGTGGGGGCAGCCGCAGCCCTGCAGAGGCCCATGGGTTAGGGAGCAGAGGGTGCCAGTAGAATGACCACACCACCGACAGTGCCATGGGGCATGGAGGAAAATTGGAAGCAGAAAGCAGGAGCAAAATCCTGGGACTCCTTGCCCTCTGGAGTCCAGACCACGGTACCCAGGAAAGAAAGTAGCCTGGGAGGCAGGTGCTTGGAGGAGTCACTTTGTTCTCTTCAGACCAGGGAGCTCACAGCCCATTTTAATTTTATGATCATTTTTTTCCTAAAAAGAACAAACAAGGTGCTCAACTCCTAGTCATCCTTCAAAGCCCAACTCAGGTGTCACATTTTATGAGAAGCTTTTATGATTCTCCACCTAGAGATTTTCTCCTCGAGGCAATGTCTCTACCTAGTACCTGCTGCCATGACACCAAGCCCACTACTAGGTAATATCTGCACACCTGTGTGGCATTTATTGAGGATATGGTAAGTATCTGACCTATTTCTCCAGTGTTCAGCAATTGTGGACCCAGAGTGGGTTTCTGCACCAGGCACACTGATCTTTGGTGACGGACTGGACATGAGAGGCAGAGTTGGGCAGGGCAAGGTGCTTCAAGTTCAGGGATGTGTACCGAATGTCTCCAGGAGGGGCTGGGTTGTTAAGGGTATGTTTGCCCCTTCCTCGCGCCCGGGCACCAGACTTGAGCTGGTTAGTGCTATGGTTGTTCTGGTACAGCCTGAGAGCCCAGGGCAGAAAGCAATATGGAAGCATCGTCTCAGGAAGACAGGTGTGATTTTGTCCCTAGAGTTGGAGTAAGGACATGACCCACAGAGGGCATGTGCCTTCTTATCCTCCAGGCTAGCTTGTCAGTCTGGATATCTGTCTGTCTGTCCTGTCTTTAATTCATTTTTAAAGAAATTCCTCCACCCCCCACCAACCCTGTGTCTAATGAACCTGACATTCAGAGAAAATGTCTTTGGTAAAGGTTATAAGAGCGAAGTGGAATCCTCACTGACAGTATCTGCCCTTCCTGCAGCAACACTCTCCTTCAGGACACTTGCCATCAGTCACTACCTCCAGGTCTGCCCGGAAGACATACCTAGGTCCTGCCTCATTCATTTATTCATTGTCCGTGTTGGCCACTGATGGCATGGTGACTATGCTCCTAGTCCCACCAGGCAGGTCCCTGGAAAGGTGAATCCTGGGAAGGTGAATCCTCAAGTCATGACTCCAAGGTGTATATGCAGGGTGAGGCAAGCAGTCAGGCGGGGCCCAGGAGGTGGAAGCCCCGAAGTCCCCACTCACAAGCTTGGCCTTGATCCTGGGAAACTGCTGTGGCATTAAAGGGCCGGACCAGGAAGCTGTGATGCATTTGTGTTTGGGAAGATGGCTCTGGCTGCAGGCTGGAGGAGGGATGCAGGTAGAGGTAAGAGGTGAAGGTGCCCTGGTAGATTTGAGTGTCCTCTGCCGAGGAAGAGGGTGAGAGGATTTGGCTATAGTGACTTAGCAGAAGGTGATGCTATTTACAGTGCTGCAAGGGGCAGGCTGGGACAACAGAGGCTACGTTGGTTTTGAACCTACTCTCTGAGGTGGCTGGGAGATGGTGGTGTCCAAGTGACAGCTGGGAAGAGAATGAGGAGCTCAGGGTGGCGGTCTGTGAGGGGCAGGTGGACCTGGCAGGGATCTGCAGCCAAAGTTGGCAACCAGAACCTAGGGTGGGATTTCCGAGGGAGGGTGTGGGCTGAGCAGGGAGGAGGGCCCAGAAGGGCTTCTGCAGGGATGCAGTGTCAGTGTTAAGAACAGGGTGTGAAGAGGAGGTCACAGAGAGCCTGGAAAGGACTACTTAGAGGAGAGGACGTCAAGAGGGGAGTGGCGGCCAGGCCACCTACTCCTAAGACCTGGGAGGAAGCCCTTCTCATTTCACAGGTGACAACCCCAACATAGAGCTCCCCGCTCAAAGTAGAGCTGGGAGATAAATATGGCCCGATCTGGTTCCACAGGCCACCCTTTTGGTCAAACTGTGCCTCTACCCATGGAGGTCACCTGCAGCCCCAGCCTTGTCTTGTCCTCATCCAGAAATGCTCCTGGGGAGGGAGGGCCTATCACACTGGGTATGAGCTCTGCTTTGGTCATGCTGCTGCTGACCATGTGTCCAAAGAGTTCCCACCCAGCCTCACCCCAACCTTACTTAATCCCATATGGCTCTGTCTTCTGCCTCAGTTTCCCTGCTTAGCTCTCCAGTTTCCAAAGGGACTGGGGTTTACTCTAAATGCCAACATAATAATTGCTAACAACTCCATGGTGCTTCCTACGTTCTAGCATCTCTCAATACCTTAGTTCACTTATTTCTCCATAGAGAACATTATCTCCATTTTACAGGTGGGGAAACTGAGGCAGGGAGAGTTGAACTACCTCACTTGTGCTCACCCAGCTGACAAGTGTCAGAGCTGGGGCCTGAGCCCATGTAGCCTGTGACTTTTACCACTTGTGAGCTCAAAGTCCACCCTAGACCCGTCCTCTTAGCCCACAGCATCTCTTCCTTAGCTCCGGCTCCGTTCCAGAGTGTGATGATTGCTCAGCGCCATGAGGCTGGGCCGTTCCGTCCACTCGTGCCTCCATGGTGATAGAGACAATGGAGACAGAGTGACATGCTGCCCATTGCCACTGAAGACCACGCCGCATGCCTTGTTTTGGGCACAGTTGTTAGCCCTCGATGGCAGCTCAGGATAAATAAGTCCCTTGTACTTGGAATCAGGCTTACACAGAGGTGGAAGGGACAGTCATGGCTCAGGTGTACGAGGATATGGGCATATGACTCAAAGCTACCCAAGCCTCGGGTTCCTTCTTGGTAAGTGGGCACAATAATAGCACCCCAACACCCCTGCACACACAGGATAGGGTGAAGAGGTCATGAGTATTAAGTGTGTAAAGTTTTGTTGACATATGTGTCACTATTACATTTATTTCACCCAAGCCCACTCCTAGGTTCTTGGGTGGCCATGTGGCTTAGCAGCTGCGAATGTGCGTGGTCATCACAGTCAGGGCTATGGGAGTCAGAATCTCAGCTTTTTCTTCCCATCTCTGCTTCTCTCACCGCAAGGGGAGTCATGACAGAATCTGCCTCGTGGTGCAGAAGCAACCGTGGTTTGCAGACCACGGCTGTGTACACATTTCTTCCTGGAAGAAAGGCAGGATTTCTTCAGGTCTTTTGTTTAGCCACATACCTTGATGGCTGCTTTGGAGGGAAGATTGCTTCCTCCACTCCGGGGATACATGTTCAGTGGGCTGACTTGCATCCAAGTGGAGGCCTCGGTTGCACTTACCTGTAGGGCTCTGTGCTCATCGTCAGCAGCACCCCGAAACCGGCTGAGACCTCTAGCTTTTCCCAGGTGCAGCTTAGACCTGCTGGGAGTCAGTGCCCTGGGAGCAGCCTCCAGCCAATCACGGGTGGAAGTCAAGGTCTAAACACAGCTTCTCTGACCCATGGCGTCCCCACTGGGATCAAGCTCCATCCTGCAGTAGTAGCCTGAGGTCAAAAACTCATGGCTGGTGTGGAACTGCCTTCACCTCCCTTCTCTGCCCCTGCCATTTCCCACCTATGCATCCTGGGAGCACCTCCCAGATAAATGGCTTGCACACACATCCTATCTCCGCCATGCCTGGTGAATCCAGCTCGAGACATCCTAAGGGGAAGATGTAGGCAGGGTTTGGAGAGATGGGCATCTGAGCACCATGGCAGGGGCCCATGGTATGTAAATACTATGATTTCTTTATTCATTCATCTGTTGATGGATGTATAGGCCATTTTCAAGATTTAGCTGTTGTGAACTGTGCTGCTATAAACATGGATATGCTTGGATCACTGTAACATGATGTCTTTAACTTTTTCAGGAAGATACCTAGAAGGAGAGTAGCTGAGTCAAATAGAATTTCTAGTTTTCTTTTTTTGAGGCTCTCCATACATATTTCCATCATGGTTGTACTAAATTATATTCCCACCAACAATGTAGAAGCGTTCCTTATTTCCCTGCAGCCTTACCCGTACTTGTTATATTTTGATTTCTTGATGATAGCCATTCTTTCTAGAGTAAGCTGGGTGCTCAGTGTTGTTTTAGTTTGCATTTCTCTACTGGTCAGAGATAGTGAACATTTTCTCATGTGTTTATTGACAGAGCCCTGTTTAGGTTGCTGAGGACCTTGGCCCTGCACCTCTCCCCATCCCTTCTTTATTCTCAGCTCCAGCCCCTCGTGGCAGTTTCACCTCCTCTTTGATACTATGTTTGACCCTTCCTCTGTGTCCTCAGAGTCCCTGACACATCCTCCTATTGGTCATTCTCCTGCAAACTTGGACTTGTGCAGCTGGATCTGAAAGGTTGCAGTAACTAGCCAGGCTCCAGGGATCCCACTCCTTTCCTCACTCTCCTTTTGAGGCAGGAAACTCTAGTGCAAGCAGCTTGTTCCCCTGGCCAGTTTCCTGGACACTTTGCAGAAGATCCAAATCCCAGCTGCTGAGGGTATTTTGTTTCTAATTTGTGCCCAGGAATATACTGGCATACACAAAACTGCAAACACATTTTGCCAAATGACCAAGAAGCAACAATTTTTGCAGCAATATTTTCCTTCGTGCCACAGGACCTTTGCATATACTGTTCCTTCTGCTCAGAATGCCATTTCTCAACACCTCTCCCCTTACTTCATGAATTCCTCCCTGTCCTCCAGCTTGAGACACAGTTCCAGCTCCTCCTCAAGTCTGTGTTTCTTTTTCATAGAACTGTGTTCTTTCTTTAGATCTCATCAATGTGATTATGTGATAGAGTCTTTGTTCACCATGAGGCAGGGTTTGGGTCTGAGTTTTCCCTGCCATATTGCCAGCATCGGTGCAGCTGGCCCAGAGAAGGTGCTTGCCAGGTATTTGCTGAAGAAGGAAACAGAACTCTTCCTAGTGTTAGGGTAGTGGGAGAAACTTGGTCTCTTTGTGGGTTACATCTAATAGGCCCCTTTAATAGCCATCTCGTCTCCCTCCTGCCTTTGGGTGAATCATTCTACATAAAAACAAACTTAAAAACAAAAGTCCCCAGCCCTGGCCCAGCATTTCCATTGTGCAGCTGTGGAGGAGGACTTGTGTGGGGGTGCTGGTGTGAGTTATATGAACAAAGGGTAGCCCCGGACACAAATCCAGGAGAGCAACAGGTAGAATTTCCTCCCTGCCTCCCTCCCTCCATCTCTCTCCCTCTCTCCTTCCCACCCTCCCTCTCTGCTCCTCCTTCCTAACCACTCCGCTCCTTTCAGCTTTTAAATGCTAAAGAACATAGTGGCTCTTCAGGAGGAAGGGTCCACCTACAGACTCCAAATGTGTTTGATCTTGAGATTATTGATTTATTGATTTTGCAGAGCAAAATTAGGGCTTGTGTTTATAGGCAATTCTCCGGGGGAGACACTGACCAAGAGTAAAGTCCAAGTGTTTCTGAGGAACTTGGCCCTGCACCTCTCCCCATCCCCTATTTATTCTCAGCTCCGGCCTCCCCATGAGGTGACTGTAGGATTCTAGTCATCTCTCAAGGTGGTATCACCTCCTCTCTGATGCTGTGTTTGACCCTTTCTCTGTGTCGGCCGAGTCCCCCAATATCCTCCTATTGATCATGATCATAACCTGCTATAAGTAGCTGTTGATATGCCTGTCTTCCCTTTCAACTCTCCAGGGTCAAGATCAAAGCCACATCTTTTCATGGCCATGTCCTCATGACCAACTCAGGACCTAAATGTGCATGTGCTCAATAATAATAATAATAAGAGGACGACTTGTAAAGGGAATGGTTCCAGGCTTAAAAATAGGGAAGCTGGGTGCACGATGCATACTTGTAATCCCAGCTACTCAGGAGGCTGAGGAGGGTTGGGAGTTCAAGTCCAGGCTGGGCAACATAGCAAGATCTCAGTTGTAATGCAATACAACGTGACATAATACAGCAGTAGTAAAAAGGACCATCCAGCCTTTCTTGCCAAGATTGGCAGTAAATATCTCTGTGTCTCCATCTTTGTCTTTCATTTCTGCATTTCACCCCAGAAACGTAGCTGGAAGTAGTGTATGACATTCTGGTGGCTTCTGAGTCTCCAAACTTCATCAAGCCTTTGGCTTTCTTTATCTTAGCGGTAGAGGGAGTGTTAGGGAATGAAGAATGGGGTGGAAATGGGGAAGGGGTGAAGCACAGGGGCGGATTCTACATACAGTATTTGCCCTAATCAATGTCATTGGCTACTTCCTGGTCCTTCTGTCTCTCTCAGCTCCCAGAGACACAGAACCGAGGGACCTTCCCTCTTCTTCTTGACATAATATCCCTGGGCTTCAGGATTCCACATTCCAGCTCACTTGTCCTCCTTCTTGTCAGATCTTCAAATGGTGAAGACTCTCTCTGTTCTCTTCCCTCTGTTCAGTCTCCCCCAAGAAACCTAATCTAACCCTCCAGGTTAAATGTCATCTCTGTGCTGATATCTCTTATCCTACCCATGCTACGAAGTCCAGGTGCATCCACCCAGCTGTCTGCCCACAAGCTCCTCCTGGAGGTCTGATCAGCACCCAGACCTACAAAGGCTAAGGCAGGATCCTTAATTTTTCTTTCCTGAAATGAATTTCTTAGTCTCTCATTTCAGAAGAGACATCATTTGCTCAAGTCAAAAATCTCTCCAGAGTCAACCCATCAGTCAGGCCTGTAAGCTGCATTCCCAAATATAGCCCAAACCTGCCCCTTTGTGGCTCTCCCCTCAGCTGGGCTGTCACCACCATCTCTCACCTGGACCACCGCAGAGCATTCAAACCAAGCACTGCGTCCCAGCTTGCCTCCTACAATCTCTGCAAAGGCACAGACCAAACTTACAAGTTACTGAAGGTGAGGGCTTTGGAGCGAGACAGTGTATGGCTCATATCCTAGTCCTACCATGCATATCTGTGTGACATTAAAGGAATACCAGACTCCTCTGAGCAGCAGTTTCTCACCCAAGAAATAGGGACTGAAGTAATTAACTTGCTTTGGAGATGAGGCGCCGATAAGGTCTTCCCTCCCATGGTTAAAACAATGAGATGAGCTTGAACAGTAGACTTCTTGGATTTAATTTCACCAGGAAAACACAACATCAGACCAAATATTCTGGGAGTATTGCATTTGGAAAATGCATTGCTAAGTTTGGCGGCTATTTTAATCAGATCTGCTAAGTTCAAGTTTTGCCTTAGGTGGCTTGCATAAATTAATGCATTAGATTGTACCCATGCGATGCACCATCAGAGAGACTCACTGTAGTTAAGTTACTTGTCCAAAGACACATGCAACTTGTGAAGAGCAGGATCAAAAATTTCGAGTCCCAGTTACTTGAACACAGAAGTCTGCTTCCATCTTGTATGGCTACAGTTGTAGAATACAACCCCACCCACAAAGAAGAAGTCTAGGCTCTGCTGTTTCTAAAAAGCTTGTCTTGCTGTGTCTGGTGGTACCCACCTTTAATTCTAGCACTCGGGGAGGCTGAAGCAGGAGAGTCAAAAGTTCAGGCGCAGTCTGGGTAACCTAGCAACTTAGCAAGACCCTGTCTCAGAATCAAAAAAGAAAAGTGGCTGGGGATGTAGTTCACTGCAAAGGGCTTGAGTTGAATCCCCAGTACTGGAAAAACAAGCAGACAAAACCAAAAACAAACAAGGTTGCTTCAGCCAAGCCACTCAATCTCTCAGAATCTCACTTTCCTTGTGAGAAGAAAATGCTGAGACGAGCAGTAGCGTCATCAAGTGGTATGAGCTGAAATGCTATGTTCTGGGCTAAAGTGCGCTACCAGCCACAAGGACACAAGTAGCTCTCCCCTCCCTGGGTACTTGTGGGCAATGTGGATCCGGAGAGGCTGCACAGCTCTTTGGGGGGACCCAATCCTGCCTCTCCAAAGGCTGTCCTGATCCAGAATTACTGTGGTGTCTCTATAGTTACTCTTGATTTCTTGACTCAGTTTCTCTATCAAACTCCTTGGACTCCCTCTTCCAGCCTTTCTATTTTATTCTTTGATACTGGAGATGGAAACAGGGACCTTGCACATGCTATTAAAGTGCTCCACCACTGAGCTACACACCAAGTCCCCCACTACTCCCATGGAACACCTGCCTGGAAGTTCTTACCTGGAAGAAAATCTCTGCCATACAATTGCCATTGCATATATGACTGTTATTCTCACCTTTGGGAGAACAGGAGTGTTAGCCTATGTGTAAAAGCAAAGATATTTTTTGTGCTCTCATTTAAAGATATGCTTCCTACTGGGACTGGAATTGTGAGACATTGTTCTGTTCAGATCTGTGGCTTCTGCTTCAGGTCCTGGTAGTGAAGCCTCCCCAGTCCCAGGCCTAGAAGATGAGCGCGATGACCACCTGTGGCCAGCGGAGGCAGCAGGAGCTGGCAGATGGGCGTGGAGGTGCGGCAACCATTGGAGGGTGTGGTCACCGTGTCAACTCCGCTCCTTCTCCAGGCCACCCGCTCTGGCCTGCAGTAGACAGAAAAGATGTGGGAATTCTTGCAGGAAGACTGGCGGAGAGAACACATCTGTACCAGTGCGATAGGATACGGTTTGCAAGTGACAGAGAGATTCCATTCAAACTAAGGCAAAAAGAGGAATTTACTAGCACACAGAACCTGGGCTTTGGGGACAGTTGCTATCAGGAACTCAAAAGCTATCGAGATCATCTCTTTCTTCCATGGATGTTAGCTGTGTCCTTTTCTTCTGCACACTTGCAGGGACCAGAGCCATCGCTACCTCTGGCGCCTCCAAAGGGAGGGACAAAGCAACTCCTGGCTCCAGGGTCCTGAGTCCTTTTTTCCTTAGCTCAGCCCTGAGCACACACAACTACACATCTACATGACACACAGAGGAGCACGACCCTTTGCCTCTGGCACAAAAGGTGCCAGCCCATTTCTCAGATTCTCACTTTCACAAAAGGCTCAGGGGAGCAATCCTTACCACTCCTCAAAAAACAATCTACTTCTACATCCCAGGAGGTTGCAGTGGGTTTCTCCATAGTGAGCTCTCCTCTCCCAGGCTGCATGGTGAAGATGGACCCTCAGATGGGCCAGACTGAGGGGTCACTGAGAGATAGTGTCTGCTTTGGAAAGTGGGGCAGGGGAGGCCTAACCTAGGATCAGCAAATACGAGATCATTGCAGAACTGTGCTGCTGAGATGCATTGTAAGGAGTGATTCAGTCCATGCCTGACATTTCCCAGTAGGCCCAAAAGCTAAGCCAGGACTCCTACTGCTGCAATTCTGAAGCACTACTAGTGGCGTCTTCTGACCTGAGAGGTCACCTGGTGAATCACAGTCGCTTGGGGGGTTGTGGAGGCTTTAGAAAACCTGAGCATTGTCCTAGAGTCCCCTAGGAGAGGAGGCAAAGAGGAAGATGGTGTGTATGTGGCAGGGTTAGCTACAGGTCTGGTAAAGAGTGGAGGGTAGGGAGACAGGACTGGGGTGACCTGGTCAGGCCTTTGGGCAGTTTCTTCTAGCTCCCCAAATGTGGGAAGCTCTTCATGTTTCTGTCTCGCTAGACCTGTACCATCTGCAGTTCTATTTCACAGTGGAGGAGGCTGAGGCTGAGACAGTGAGAACCTGGCCTGTTCAGATTCCCAAAGCCAGGTGGCAGAGCTGGGAGCAGGACCCAGGGCTCCCGGTACCCAGATTAGGTCTCTCTCTTCTCCCTAGGGGCAGAACACAGATGGCTGAAGGGAGGAGGAGAAGAAGAAGGCACATGGGACAGTCATAGTCACCTAAACATGGAGACCCGTGGGGGAGGCCGTGTTGAGGCCTAGGCTCACAGCCTTCACAGGTGCACAGGGACCCAGAGGAGACGGTTGTGCTTGACTTTTCCTGTGGGTGACTGCAGTTACCTTTTGGCACCTTCTGCAGACCCAGGCCTCCTGCCTGAGCATCCAGTCTCTCTCTGCACATGGGATGTCCCCTGGAAATCCCCCAGATATCTTGGACTCCCCAAAGCTCAAGCTGCCAGTTCTTCTCTTTCTCCAGCCCCCCCCTGCTCCCCTATGCCCTCTTGATGAATGGCATCTTCCATGAATCATTCAATCCAGAGATCTTGGCATCAACCTCATCTTCCACACCTCCTGCCATTCAATCGGTCTTCAAGTTCCCTGGATTCTTCTTCCTAACATCACTCAGATATATCTTGGCACTGGTCCCACCCTGTACCAGAAAACCCAGATCACAGAAGCTGGAATGGCTCCTCCAAACACACTTCCCCCCAGGGAGATAGCAGGGGGTCTCCACATGCCAGTGCTGTGGTGAGGGCATGATGGGAGATGCAGCCACTGTGGGGAGGGGACAGCCATCTCAGGATCCTTTGGGGAGGTAAAGTGGGCACAGAACAGAGCTGTTGACAGACTCCAGGCTCTATATTGGGAAGATTTGACAACACACACAAGGAAAGAGTGAGGGCGCGTTGACGGCTGGTGAGAGGCGCGGGGGCCGGCTGGGGACGTGCCACCACCACCCACATAGGAGGAAGTTGGGAACAGATTGCTTGGGACCAGTGCCAGCCTCCTGAAGAGCCACTGCTTCCTTCCCTCTCTCTTCACTCTGGCACCTGCGGCGCAATTGAGAAAGGGGCTGTGTGGTTACAGCCAGGCTGGACAGGGATATGGGCTGTGAAAGTTCTTGCTAAGATGAGAACACAGCTTTGCAGAGAATAGCCTCCCTGCCCCTTAGCCTTATTTCCCCATCCCATCCCATCCCATCCCATCCCACCCTGCCCCATCCCACTCCATCTCATCCCATCCCATCTCATCCCAATCAATCCCACCCATTGTATCCTATCCTATTGCATCTCATCCCAATATCAGCCTACGCTTTTATGTTCCCATCCCATCTTATCACCTTTCCTATTTCCAAATGTCCCATCCTTATCCCTTATCCCATCCCCACTCATCAGCACAAGATATTTCTTCCAATTCATTGTCTCACCTTGAGTGGACAAGGAAATATGAAAGTAGGTTTATTTATTTACTTTTTTGTGCTAAGGGTGATGATTAATCATACTCTGCTGGCCTCCCATGCTCATTTGGAACCAACAGAACAATATCATAGAAGTTAGGCAGGTGGATATCAAGCTGTCACTTTGGCTCTGATGAATCATGCAGGCAGTGGCTGGCACATGTGGCCACACTGGGCTCCACAGGCCTCTCTCTCCTCACTTGTGCTCCAGGTAGAGGGAGAACTGGAAAACTTGGCGTCTCTCTCTGACGCTGGTCTTAAGGAGGTTCATCTACTTCCCACATTTCTTTCCTGAATCTCTTCTCAGATGGAGTCAGTAGGGGTATTTCTGGTGTGACACTTCTGGATTTCTGGTGTGACACTTCTGGACACACGTAAGTCTGTATTTCTGGTCCTTGTAGTAGAACGAGGCCTGGCTGTGCAGTCTAAGTCAACACTGACTAGACTTCAGGAGGAAATAAGAATGGGAGAAATAATCTCTCTTTAAAGTGCTCCTAGTGAGAGCTCAGTTCATTGACTGGATGCTGGTGGATGGAAGGGAGTTGAGGTCTGCTGGCTTTGATTCCTCTAAATATTCTAGAGGCCACTGCAGTGCCACTTCATCTATCCCCATCTTGTCTTCTGGAGTCCTCTGGGACAGGATTCCCATGCCCACCATGTCTGTTGTCCCTCTGAGGGCATGGAATGGGGGAAGACAGCATATTCCAAGAGACTGGTGGATTTCAAACCCAACTCCTCTTCCTCTCCCTGGGGAGCATTGAGAAGGTACATCTCTGAGGGACACAGCCTGAGGTGAGGCCTGTCTGGCTGGCTCCTTCATCGTTGTCATCTTCCTCCTCCTCCTCCCTGAGCTCCTGTTCCCTCCTCCCTCAGCTCTCTTGTTCTTGGGTGACCCCACTCTTCTCTCCTTATCAGACGTGTACCTCCATCTGGTCCTGGGTGAATCAGGTTAGGTTCTCCAAGACCATCATCCTTTGGGAAAAGGCTGGTATGGTGGGCTGGGGTAAGCACTGGCTTTGTGACTCAGGCATCTCTTTGCCTCTCATGTGTCTTGAATGACAAGGGATTTGTTTTTTTGTTTGTTTGTTTGTTTGTTTGTTTTGTACCGGGGATTGAACTTGCGACCTTGTGCTTGCCAGGCAGGAGCTTATGTTGCTGAGCTAAATCCTAGGCCCTATAAGGGATTTTTAAGTGCCATTAAAACCTAAACAAATTCTAATGACTGATGAATTCCCGGGAGCACTTGTGCAGTGTGTGTGTGTGTGTGTGTGTGTGTGTGTGTGTGTGTGTGTGTGTTGGAGGTATATAATCCAAGAAGGCCCCAAAGCAGACCAGCCGTCTGAGCATGTTTTGCCCCTGACCATTAGTAACTGTGACTCAGGCAAGTCTCCTCACCCACCTTGCAGAGCTCTGCATTCCCTGTATC
>PVJX010015224.1:0-43078 GCA_004027295.1 Dolichotis patagonum
GTAGTGTTCTGCTGGTGACAGCATCATTCTCCTGCTGATGGACATCTGGGTTGTTTTTAATTTTTGGTTACTAGGAATAAAGCCACTGCAATTACTCTTATAAATTCCTTTGTGGATGCCATGGCTTGGATCTCCAAAGGCATGTGTTAAAGTGTGGCCACAGCCATCACACAACTGGGAGGGTAACCTTGCAGAATGCCTCAGGGATCCAGGGAACACCCTTGAGAGTCAGCAAGATCCCTCCTCCTCCTTTCTTCTCACTTTCTGATGGGCCACTGGTGAGTCTTCCTGTCCCCACCATCACAAGCTACTGCACCATCACCCAAAGCAGAAAGGGGCCCTGACCATGAACTGGAGCCCCAAAACCATGAGCCTCCAAGAGGGCAATTATCTCAGGTGTCAGCTGCACGACAGAAGGCTAACACCACGTGACTAGCACGCGTTTGGGAGCTTTTTCCCTTTATTGATTTTTTATTGATGCATAATGTACATACAATGAAAGCCATAGCTCTTGGCTGCAAAGTGCCTGCAGACTATTATCTAATATAATATCTAGAATTTCTCTTCACATCATCTTTTAACCATTAACCAGTCCAATTATTTAACTGCAGGATACCACAAACAATTGCATTTTTTCATTAATTTTATAACAGGAAATATAAAAATGACAATTTTATCAAATTTATTTCATATACAAATAGACAGGTTGAAATGATATCTGCCTGAGCATCACCCAGGACAGTCAGTATGTACATAGATGCTCTGCCCAAGTGATGCACGGGATAACCATTAAGTACTTAAAAAACTTTTAAAACTGAGATAGAATCTATGCATCATAAAATTCACCCACTTACAGTGTATGATTCAGTGGTCTGGGGTGTATTCTATCTGTGCAGCCATCACCACCATCTAATTCCAGAACATTTCCATCACTTCCAAAAGAACACTGCGCCCTGTAGCAATCACATCCCATTTCCCCTCCCTCCAGCCCTAGAAACCACAGATTTACTTTCTGTCTCTATGCTCAAGCCTCTTGCAGACATTTCCTTAAAATGTTATCAACAACATCTAGTCCTCTGTGACTGGCCTCTCCAGACTCATTTATGTCATAGCTGGATCAGCGCTGCATTCCTGTTCATAGCTGCAGAACATCCCATAGCATGGACAGACTATTTTGCTTATCTCTTTATCTGCTGGTGGAATACATCTCTCCTTTGCCCATCATGAGCTGTGTGGCTATGAGCATTTGTGTGCAGCTCTCTGTGTCGACGTATGTTTTTAGTTCTCTTGGTGGTGTAGCTGGGAGTGCAATTTTTCCACTTAACATGCTGCACCTCCAGTAGCAGCGCCTGAGGGTTCCAGCCTCCCCACATCCTCAGCATTTCTTACCAGGTGTCTGACTGTGAGTGTGCAGTGGTATCTGACTGCGGTTGGAATTTGCATTTCTCTAGTGACTAATCATATTGAGTATCTTTTTGTATGCTTTTTGACGATTTGTGTGTCTTCTCTGGGGCAATGTTAATTCACATTCTTTGCCTAACTTTGTATTAGGTTGTCTTTTTATTACTATTGAGTTACAAGAGTTCTTTATATATTCTGGTTTTGGACCTTTATCAGACATAAGGTTTGTAATTATTGTTCCCCCATCTTCTGAGTTCTCTCTTTTTTTCTTTTTTGGTACCAGGGATTGAATTCACAACCTCACGCTTGCCAGGCAGGTGCTTGTGCCACTGAGCTATATCCCTAGCTTTTCATCTTTTTGATGGTATCCTTAAAAATACAGAAGTTTTTAATTGTATGGAAGTCATTTTTTCATTTTTCACCTGTGCTTATGGTATTGTGTCTTTAAAAACATTGGCCAATAACCTTAATTGTCAACTTGATGGGCTTAGGAGTTTGGGGGCCACCTAGGGGATCAGTACAGCACATTTCTGGGTGTACTCATGATGGCATGACCTTGGATACTACATCTGATCCCTGGTCTCCTCCTCTCTGACGCTGTTTCCCTGCTCTGGTTAGAGGAGATCCCCCATATTTGCTGTGTTGCATACAGTCATCCTGCTAAGAGATGCTCAGATCTCTGTCCCCAGTTGCTAACGGGAGTGGGGTGGGGGTGGGGATTGGTTGGGATGTTTGATTCCAAGCCTGTGCACTGGTAGACTCAAGAGACACTATAGGGTCTCCTCCTGGCTCATGCCAGAGGAAGATGCTTATCAAGACGGCAGGCGAATTGCTTCTTTGTGCAAGCTCCTGGGTTCCACCATGGCCGTGGCCAGATCCTAGGGCCCGTCTCTGGTTCTCCTCTTGGCTCACACCAGAGGAAGGCACTTACCAAGAGGGCGGGCGAATTGCTTCTTTGTGAAGGCTCCTGGTGTGCCATCTTGATTACTTGAGAAGTGTGAGTTCTCCACCTGTATTCTTAAAGATACAGGTTATTTCACTTCTCTTACGTTTTCATATGGACTTTAGAATCCACTTGTCAGTTTCTAAGGGAACATCTGCTGAGCTTCGATGGGAGTTGCCCTAACTGCAGGTCACTCCAATGCCTTTCTACAATGTTATGTCTTTGACCTGTGACCATAGAATGTCCACTGATTTAGGATTTCTTTAATTTTTAAATAATGTTGGGTAGTTGTTAATATATATATATATGTATGTATCTTGTATATATTTCATTGAACTTATTCTTCAATTGTTCATTCTTTGTGTAAATGAACTCTGTTTAACTTCTTTTTTAGACAGCTTATTGCTACTGCACAGAAATATAATGCATATTTGTATGGTGACTCATACTCTCCACCCTTGCTGGTCTCATTTTCTAGTTCTAAGAGGTGTGTCGTGGGGTCCTTCAGATTTTCTATATCCAACATCATGTCACCTGCAAGTAGAGGGAGTTCATGCTCTTGTTTTCCAGGTAAGAGCCTTTTACTTCCTTTCCTCATCTGACCATCAAGACCAAATCCCAGGGGATGCTGATGAGCAGGGACAAGCGACCTTTGTCTTGCTCCCACTTTATCATTAACTATGATAAAGCAGGTGGGCTAAACTTCTACTTTGTGCAGTGTTTTTGCAAATCATGAATGGGTGTCAGATTTTGTCAAATGTTTATGATCTACTAAGCTGAAGATGTGGCTTTTATTCTTTCTTTTGGTTTTTGAGATAGGGCCTTGCTACATAGGTCAGGCTCGTCTTGGACTCACTGTGTAGCCCAAGCTGGCCTCAAACTCATGATAATCCCCTTGCCTTAGCCTCCTGAGCACTGGGATTTTAGGTGTGTGCCACCATGCCTGGCTAATACTTTACTGAGAGCATTTTTGTATCTATATTCATAAGGGGTATTTTCTTGTGATTGTCTAGTTTAGGTATCAGGGTAGTACTGGCCTCTTGAAAGTTAGGAAATGTCCCTTATTTTCTATATTTAGAAGACTTTGTGAAGGATTATAGTTAATTCTTCATTGAACATTTGGTAGAATTGATTAGAGAAGCCAAATGGGCCAGGATTTTGTTTGTGGAAAGTTTTCTCTCATTACCAATTCATTCTCTTTACTTGTTAATGGGCTATTCAGATTTTATATTTCTTCTTGAATTAGTTTCAACAGTTTGTGTATTTGGGGAATTGATCAGTGTTATATAAATTAACTCATTTGTTGATCTACAATTACCCAGAGAATATAATCCTTTTTACTTCTATAAGGTCAGTAGTAATGGCTTCACTTTTTACTCCTGATTTTATTAATCTATTGCTTCTTTGGTTATTTATGTATATATTAATTTACTCCACCCTGCATGACAATCCAATTTAAGACTGTCATTTTTTATTTTATCAAAGAATCAATTTTTTAAAAAAGAATGAATTTTTTATTTCATTGATTTTTCTCTATTTTTATTCTCTATTGTGTTGACTTCCATCTTATATTTATTATTCACTTCCTTCTTCATGTTTTGGTTTTAGTTTGTTCTTTTCCAAGTTTCTTTTTTTTTTCCAAGCTTCTTAAAATGGAAGATAGCTTATTGATTTGAGATTTTTCTCAAAAATCTATATTTATTTGGGGGGGTACTGGAAATCAAACTTAGGACCTTGTGCTTGCCAGGCAGGCACTGTGCCAATGAGCTATATACCCAGCCCTCTCCCTTATGTCATATGCAGGCTACTCGCCCTGGGGTGGGCATGGCACTCACACCCCCAATCCCATCATTAGACAATGAACCAATCACAAACTAGATTCAGCTGCCTCAGAAGAGCTCATCCTCAACCACCACATTAGGCTTTGGGGGGACATCTAGACACAAATCATAACAATACATATCGAAGTATTTAAGATTTTATTGCTATTAATTTGACCCCCATTGGTTATTTAGAATTGTGTTGATTTCTCTATTTTATTTCACTAGCCTGAGAACGTACTCTGGGCAATGGTTAGTTAGAGGTATTAGTGTGGCCGGGGAGAGGATGCCCAGGAGGCTGGGACAGCGCCCTTCTGGGTGTGCCCACGAGGGCCTCTCCAGAGGAGATGGTCGCAGATGTGGTGAGGAAAATCCACCCTTCACAGGAGGCTCTGTCAGTCCACCCAGGTGGAACAGAAAGACAGAGAGCAGGACTGTCACTCTCTCTGGGAGCCAGAACACTGTCTTCCCCTCTTGCCTTGAACACTAGAACTCCAGCTTGGGCCTTGCCTCGAAACTTATACTGCAGCTCCTGCGGCTTTGGGGTGCTCAGTCTCGGACTGGGCGTTTGGTCCTCAGCTGCTTTGGGGCTGAGATTTTCCAGCTGGGACTGAGCGAGGCTACTGGCGCCTCAGGGTCTCCAGCTTTTAGACAGCTTCCTTCAGGCTGCTCAGCCTCCAGACCCTGGGCTGGTCCCCCACAAGCTGCCCCTCCCTCCCCTCCCCTCTTCGAAGAACACCACCTGATATACTTCCTAGGATTTCAGTCCTCCTCAATGTATCGAGACTTGTTTTATGGCCTGATGTACTGTCCACTCCAGAGAACAGTGCATTTCCTGCTGATACTGCAGTGTGGAGTGTGTGGTCCAGCTCTGCAAAGGTCAGCTGGTGGACAATGTAACAGACTGTCTGTTTAGGGTCTGTTCACTGTTGAAGTGGAGTATTGAAATCTCCAACTATGGCTGAATTACCTATTTCCTCCTATAGTTTGGTCACTGTTGGTTTTTTTTTTCCCCCCCCATTTAGGGAGCTCTGTTTCTGGGTCCATGTGAGTTTCAAATTGTGTTATCTTCTTTATGATCACTTCTTCCTTGCTGTAACACATCCATCTTTGTCTCTAGGAGCACTTTTGGTTCAATGTTTGTATTTCCTAATAATATGATAAAGACTCTACCTCTCACCCCCTCTCTCTTTAGCATAGCTTGTCTAAATCCTATTTTAAAGTCATTCTGCCAATTCCTTCCTTTCATAGTATTTAATGTAGCTTTGTCTGTCATTCTGTATTTGTTTTCTATGTGTCTTGCACATTTTATCCTTCTATTGCTCCAGATTTTTTTTGGTATTAAATTTTTTTAGTGTACCATAAACATATATATGTGTATGTGTATGTGTGTGTGTGTGTGTGTGTGTGTGTGTGTGTGTGCTTATTTTTTATTGATTTGCTTATTATTTAAAGACACAGGGTCTCTCTACTATGTTGCTGAACTATCGGGCCCAAGTGATCTGTGTCTAGGCCTTTTGAAGAACTAGAACCACAGGTATTGGGTTTTCTTTTCTTTCTTTTTTTTTGTACCAGGAACCAAACTCAGGACCTCATGCTTGCCAGGCAGGTGCTATGCACTGAGCTATATCCCCAGCCCAGGTATTGTTTTTGTATATGGTAAAAACGTATAAAATTAAATTCACTATTATAACCATTTTAAATGTACAATTTAGTAGCACTGAGTGTATTTACAGTGTTGTGTAAACATCACACCATTCACAAAGGACTTCTTCATTGTCCCAAACTCTGCACCCACCAAGGAGCAACTTCTGTTCCTGCCTCTCCCAGCCTGACTGCTGCTGAATTTGCCAACCCAGAGACTCATCTACCGGAACCAACAGTAATGGGCTTCTGTGTTGGCTCCCTTCACGGAGCCCTGTGCTTCCAAACTCTCACAATGTGGTATATCATGGCCTTACTCCTTCCTGGTTGAAAGAACATTCCATCTGCATGCCAAGCCACGTATTGTTTATCCATTTCTCTGTGACGAGCACGCAATTTGCTCCTGCATCTTGGCCGTTGTGAATAATCCTCTTGTGGCTGTTGGCATGCGATCACCTGTGTGAGTCCTTGCTCTGGTTCTCCACAGTGTATCCATGTATCTCAGCATGGAATTTCTGAACCACATGGGTGATGCTGGGCGTCACTTTTTTCTTTTGGTGCTGAGGATTTAACCCAGGGCCTTAAGCATGCTATGCAAGGTCTGCCACTGAGCTACATTCCCAGCTGGGTTTCACTGAGATACTGCTGAAATGTTTTCCATAGTGGCTGCACCACTTTACATTCCCACTAGGAATTCAAAAGGGTTCTGATTTCTGCACGTTTTTACCAATATTTGTTGTTTCCTTAAGAAAAACAGTGTGTGAAGTATCTTGTGGTTTTGCTTTATATTTCCCCAGTAACTCATGATGTTGTGCATTTTTATGTGCTTATAGGCTATTTATGTATCTTTTGTGGGGAAGTGTCTATTCACATTCTTTGTCCATTTTTAATTAGATTTCTGTTGTTGAACTGCAGCAATTCTTTATATATGCTAGATATTAATCCCTTAACAAATGATTTGTGAACATTTTTCCCATTTGTGGATTGTTCTTTCAGTCTTTTAATAATGTCCTGTGAGGAACAAAGTTTTCTAATTATGATGAAGTCCAATTTATCTAGTTTTTCTTTTGTTCACCATATATTTTGTGTCACACTTAACAAGCCATTACCAGGTTCAAGGTAATGAAGATTTTACCCAATATTTTCCTCTAAGAGTTTTATAGTTTCAGCTCTGAAGCTTAGGTCTTTGATCTATTCTCAGTTAGTTTGTGCATGATATAAGGTGAGGTCCCAGCTTCATTCTTTTGCATATGGATATCCAGTTTCTCTAGCCATTTGTTAAAAACACTCTTTTTCCTCCATTGAAAGGTCTTAGCCTCTTTGTCAAAAATCACTTAACCATTTATGTGAAGACTTATTTCTGGACTCTATTTATTCCATTGGTCTAAGTGTCTGTCTTTATACCAGTACCACACTGTTTTAATCATGATAGCTTTGTATTAAGTGTTTTTGTTTTGGCAGTATAGGGAGTGAACCTGGGAATGCTGAGCTACACCCCTAGATCCTTTACATGTTTGTTTTGAGACAGGTCTAAGTTGCCCAGACTGGTCTAGAACTTGCCATCCTCCAGACTCAGTGTTCTGAGGATCCAGGATTATAAGTGTGTGCTATCACACCTAGTTGTAGTATGCTTTGAGTTGGGAAAGGTGAGTCCTCCAATTTTATGTTGAAGTTTTAAAAACTATTTTGACTGGATCCCTTGCAATTCCATGTGAATTCAAGGATTAGCCTTTCTATTTCTGTAAAAAAAAGTTTTGGTATTTGATAGAGACAACTGAATTTATAAGCCACTTTGGGTAGTATTGACATCTTGATAATGTTTAGTCTTCCTATCCATGAACATGGGATTTCTTTTTATCTCTTTAATTTTTTTCAGCAATTTTCACAGGGTTTTTTGTTTTTGGGTTTTTTTTTTTTTTGCATGAGCCTTTTGCTACCTCTTTGTTAGATTTCTAAGTATTTAATTATTTTAGATGGTATTGTGAATGGATGTTTATATCTGGATGTCTCACGCACTGGGAGGTGGGGCTTGTGGAAAGTGACTGAATTAAAAGTCTACATTGACTTGGTGTTGGGGGGTGGGTATGCTCTGAAGCAGTGGTCAATGGGTACATGACCTGGAAGACTTTATCTCCCTCTCTGGCTCCACTCTTTACCCTGCATCCCAGACCCCATGGCATGAGTGGTTCTGAACCAGGCCACCAACCACACAAGGACAGAAACTTCTGAAATGTGAATCAAGATAAATTTTTCCTCCTTTAAGTTACAGGTGAAGAGAATTTTGTCCTGGAGGTGAGGAAAGTAAGTGACTAAGACAATGGAATTGCTTTCTTAACTTCATTTCCTCTCCTGGATTATTTTTTTACATAAGTATTGCCATTACTTAACATTTCATAATACTTGTTTATTTCTATATTCTTGGTGAGAACAGACCTTCCATAAAACTGGAGCTTTGATTTGTTTATTGCCACAGTCTAGGATCTTACAACACTGTTGGGTGTATGGTGAAGTATGTAATTGTTGACTGCACCAGTGAGTGAGGGAGCCATTTACTTACATTCGCATTATGTATCATAGGTTGTTTTTGTTGTTTTGTCTTTTACCACAACAAAGAATGCTGTGCATGGCAGAACTTCCCAATTAAAATCACAGGTCAAGGATCACTTTCTTTTTAGTGTATTTGCAGCTGGCAGACTGCTTCCCATTGTGGCTATAATGATTCTCACTCATTTCTGCCACCAACACTCGAAGGTCCTCAAGGGACCCCAGGTGTTATGATTTAGATCAAGAATGTCCCTAAAGGCTGAGAGTTCATAGGCGGGACTTTTGGAAGGTGACTGAGTCAGTGGGGTGATCCACTGGACTTGCAGTTAGGAGGTGGTGTGTGGTTGGAAGAGGCTGCAGGAGTGTGACCTGGAAGGGTGCTTCTCTCTTCTGGTCTCCTCTCTTCCCTCTCTGCTTCCTGGATGCTGTTGTGTAGCAGCTCCTCTGTGCTGTGCCCTCTGCCATGCCGTTTCTGCCCTGGTTTCACCCAACTATGGTGGAACCATGAGCCAAAATAAGCCTCTCCTTAAATTGCAGGGGTGGGGGATTGTGTCCCAGTGACAAGAAAGCAACTTAAGACTAGGCGATCAGCCTGTCTTCAGCCTGGCAGCCTGTGCAGGGTCCTGCTGCTGGCTGCTTTTGCTGGCTTTTCTGATGGCTAACAAATGGGAGTGTTGCACATGCTGCCAGCCATTCATCTTTGCTCCTGTGTGAGTTGCTTACCAATGCTTTTTTTATCACTTCTCTCCCAATCTCTTGTCAATTTCCAAGAGGTTTTTATATAGTATGGATATTCATCATCTGTCAGTTGACTTTTTTGCCAGTATTAATTTGTCCTAATTTATCACCTTTGTGTTGAGTTTGTTTGTGGTATCTTTCCAAGTGCGCCTCTGCCCTCAGCCCTGGTGTTTGGCTGTGCGCACCTTTCCCCAGGATGCCTAGGGCATTGGCTTCCGGTTCTTCTCCACACTAAGTGCATGTTTGCTGATCTCGTTTTTTCTATTCCTTTGATTTCTGCATCTCATTGCTTAATCAATCCAGTCATTTACATGTTATGTAAATTTGCTTTTACAGATGATATCTACTTGTGCCAGCACGACTTATTAAATAACCCTTTTCTCCTGTTACAAGTGAGTCTCTGGCCCAATGAATCTGTGCCTAGCTAGAACTGCTGCTTGGGTCCACTGAGCACTGTTCAAAGGGAGAAACTGGATAGGACCACAGTGTTTAGAGGTGGAACCTTGTGGGGGGTATTAGGAGGAGGCAGAGCCCATGATGGAATTCTGTTGCTTTATAAGGACACAGATCAGAATAGTACACACGTGTGCATCTAGCCCTGGACCAGACCTCCAGAACTGTGAGCCCCAGTAAAACTCTTTCCTTTATAAAGTAGCCTCTCTCAGGTATTTCATTATAGTTACATCAAATGCAAAAAGTACACAGTCCTTCCTGGAGGAGTACTAAAGATCTGCCTCCCAACTACACCAGCCCTAAAGAGAAGATTTTCCTGGGCAAGTTCTAGTTCATGTCAGTGGTTATGATCACGATGGGAGAGGTGGAAGGCAGGGGGAACACATTTGAAGACCAGATAGGTAAACCAGGACTGGTAGCACATACTTTTAGTCCCAGCACTGTGGGAGGCTGAGGCAGGATTCCCACTTTGAGCTCAGCCCAGGCAATTTAGCAAGACCCTGACTCAAAATAAAAAATGGGTTAGATATGTAGTTTAGTGCCAAGGCCCTGGGTTCAACCCTCAGTACTGTTTATCATTAATTGGACAGGGCTCAGCAGCACTCTCAGGCAAACCGAGGCACTCCCCACATGGACCCTGTCCCTTGCTTCTCCTTGACCCACGCCCAGCTCAGCCTGTTCCCCAAGGCTGGAGATCAGGGCTGTCCCCATGGCTGTGCTGGAAGGAACAAGAGTGAAGCACTCCAAGGCCGAGCTGTGGGTGGAGACAGAGGTGAGGGTCTGCACAGGTGAGCCAAGCCTTGCTCTCTGGCTGATAAATCCCTGAGGACAGATCCTACTGAGGCATGGAGATGGCTCCCTCACCCTCCTCTGCAGCTCGTCCATCCAGGGAACCCCAGAATTAGGGGTGTATGTGGTGGAGGGCATTATGACCCTTGACCCTGTAGGGAGATGGCGCCACATCCACCTGAGATCAGATGGGTCATGGAGATTTCTGTTCTCCTACCCGTAGGGAACCTCAGGGGGCCTGTAGGGGCTGACCTGTCCTACCCCAGCCACCCAGGCTGGCAGCAGACAGATGGCCCAGCCCCTAGGCACTTGTCCTTCGGCAGCCACAAACATAGGCCACAGAAGATCTTGCCTGCTCTGTGGCTGGACAGGCCTGCACAGACAGGCAGCACACAGCCAACCCAGAGAGCCCAGCTCTCTGCTGCATGCAGCTGACCTGTGGCTTCTGGTCATGTGTAAGACTGGGACACAAAAGTGGAACAGTTGGTGTCAAGCTTGACTTGTGGAAACTGCATGTCCTGTGTCCTGTAGTGGATACCACTGTGTCCTTGGTTCTTGGGCCAGCTCTGAGGTTTTTTTCTCAACTGGCAGCAAATGTGCCAGTTCTTAAGGTCCTGCTGGTGGCTGAAAGCTCTGTGTATGTTTGTGTGCGTGTGTGCGTGTGTGTGTTGTACTGTTGTACCTGGGTTTGAACCCAGAGCCTTTGCACTGAGCTACATACGTAGCATTTTTCTTATTTTTTGAGACTGGGTCTTACTAAGTTGTGAAGTTGCCCAGGCAGGGCTCAGACTTATGCTCCTCCTGCCTGGGCCTCTCAGAGTGCCCAGGTTACAGGTGTATGCACTACCTGGCCCAGCTGTACCTTGAAGCTCCAAATGCTCAGGAAACCAGGGACTCTGTGCAGAAATCTAAGCAATGGGCCCCTAGGAGTTCCATAACCCCTACTTCTGGAGGTCAAGAACTAGTCTGACCAGAGACTCGAACAGGCCCTGGAGAGCAAAGTATGCTCTGGAAAGGAAAGGAAAGGAAAGGAAAGGAAAGGAAAGGAAAGGAAAGGAAAGGAAAGGAAAGGGAAGAGAAGGGAAGGAAAGGATGTAAGCTATTCTCCCTAGGGTGGTTTGCAGCCCCAGCTCTAGCAAGGCCAACTCCACCAGTGTACAAGCACTGCAAGGTGCCAGGCCTGGAGCCCCTGTGCAGGAGAGGGGAGGCCTCCGATCCCCACTGTGCCCCACCCTTCTCTCCTCTATACATCCCCAGGGTCCTCCCTCTGCCCTGGCAACTGTACCTCCAACTCAGGCCCTGACCAGGGCCACCTATGTCCCAAGCCCACCTATCCCACTGGACACTCCCTCGACTCTGCCATATTCACTGGGCAACCCCTGGCCTCCTGACTTTCTCATCTAACAAGTACAGTGAAAGAGGCTAGACAACACAGTGAAACTGACTCCCTATCAAAATAAATAAACAACCAAATAACAACAAAAACAAAAGCAGCACTCAGGCTGAGGCAAGAGGATCAAACATCCCAGACCAGGCTGGCCAACTTAGCAAGACCTTATCTCAAATAAGGCTGGGGTGGGGCAGAGAGCCTGGGACTGCAGCTCAGTTCAAAAGCCTGGGTTCAATCCCCAGTACCACCAAAAAAAAGGGGGGGGGCAAATTCTGTTATTGTAGCTCTTCACCGAAAAGAATTCTAGCAACCCGAAGGGGGAAAGGGTGGAACAAAGTCCCCCTCTACCTGTGCCCCCAACTTCTGCCACCAACTGAAGTGCTTCCCTCTGTCCCCCAAACCTGGCCATGGGACCAGCTGCGTTTCTGAGTGGGGAGAAATTAAGCACCTTGGGTCCATAGCTACCCTGCCTCGTTGTGTGCAGGTCGCCCAGGGACTTGGCCATGCATTCTCCTAGGGCAGTGGTGACAAACCCTGGCACACAAGCTGTTTGTATCCTCAAAAACTCTCACAGGTTCACCACCACTGTTCTGGGAATTTATTGGTCTTTCAGCTCCATTAGCTGAATCAGCCTGTTGGCTCCTGAGCTATGATGGAGGTCCCCAGTTTGTTGTTTGTCCTCAATTTTAAGCTGTTATCTACATAAGTGTTGCCATTTGTAACTTACTCTTTTCAAAAATGTTTTTATGCTTTGGCTTTTGTCATGCTTAGGAAAACTTTCTTCATACCAAGAGCATTAACCGGTCTCTTGCTTTAGAGCTTTTTTGCAGTTATTTTTCTGGCTGTACAGAATTCATTTCCTAGCAAGGACTGGAGGCAGGTTTTTCTGTAGGCAGCTGCCCAGATTCTCTAGCACCTCTGATTCAGAAACGCACACATAGTCACAGGCAAAGTGGCCACACAGATCCCAACTCCTGGGCCATGAACAGAACTTCTGGGTGTGTACCCATAAGTAGGGTTGCTGGATTTTTTGAGAACCTGTTCCACTGCTTTCCATAAGAACCGAATGATCTGATACTCCCCTCCCAGTGCACACGGAAGAGGGCTCCTATTTCCCGGGTCCCTGCTCCTCTTGTTGGGTTTGGACAGTGGCAGTCCTATGGGATGTTGGGTGGCATCTCACTATGGATTTGACTGGCAGCTCTCCAGGAATGAGTGCAGTTGAGAATTACTCATGTTTTTCCAAAACCATCCTGAAGCACTTTCCTAGGGTTGCGTTCCACATATGGAGCAATTTGGGGGCCCTGGGGCCATGTCCCTCCTTGGTTTTCCTTTCCTGGTTTCCTGGTCTTTTAGCTTAGACCGAGGTGGCCTCTGTCCCTCCCTGTGATCTCTGCTCCATAAGGCCTAACTTGAGGCCCACTACTGACGCCCACACCTGCTTTCCTGGCCTGGTATCCATGGCCAGTGAGAGGGCACAGCTGGCTGGGCATTCAGACAGAATCCTAGCAGCATCCCCGCCCTTTCCTTGGAGGAACTCAGGGTCCTGGCAGAAGAAAGGGGCACAGAAAAAATGGTCTAAAAAGAGGTCATTTACAAGACTAGGGCAAGGGGTAGGCAAAGCCAGGAGGAAGGGCAAGCCCTGCAGAAGGGGCTGGAGGAGCTCAGGGCCCGGAGAGCAGGTAAGAAGAGTGGCAGAGGGGGCCCTAGCAGGGAAGAGCCCCGATAGTCTGAGCTCCCCTGGTCGCAGGTGGGGGCGGGGTCCGCAATCAGTGCACCAGAGGGGAAGCGTCCAAGTAGCCAGGCCAAACACAGCCTCGCCCAGCACCCACAGTTACATCTGCCCTCTGGCCCACGTGTTCCAGCCCAGTATCTATGGCTGGACACCAGGCCTCCCCCCTCCAAGTCCTTCTAACTACGTCGACATCGCAGCCCAAGAAGTCTCTACCTGGGTGGGTTTGGCCTGCATTAAACCTGGCGCCTGGCTGTCCTTGGGAAGGGCCCAATCACCAGATCTCCGGCTGCAGGGCTGTCCCTGACCCCTGCGGTCCTCCATGAGCGCCTTTGGTGTGTCCATGGCGCGCGGGCGGCTCCCCTTGTCCGGTGCGCCCGGCTCTGGGTCTGACCCCAGCAGACAGTGGCCGGCGGACCCCGCCGTGCACTCCCGCAGCCGTCACCTGGGAAGCAGGAAGCGGGCCCGCCCCGCCCCGCCCGGCTCCACCCCGCCCGCTCCGGTTCCCGGCGCAGCACCTAGCAAGGACCCGGCCCGCCGGCCGCGGGAATCCCTGCCGCACGGCCCTCGGCTGGCCCAGCGCGCGGGGCGCTCAGGTAGAGAGCTCGCGCCCGCCCCGCCAGAAGGGTCGCAGGGACCTCACACCGCCCCGCCCGGCAGGTGGCGCCCCCACCCTCACCAGCCGCCGGGCAAAGGTCGGGGCCGCGACGCGGCTGGAGACCGGGCCCCCGGAGCGCGGCGACGCATTAACCCGCGGGCGCACTGCCTTTGCTAGCGAGGGGCGAGGCCGCCTGGTTCCGTCCCAACCCGGGGTCGCAGCGTAACCCCCGCGCGACTGGGCGGGGGGAGGGGCGGAGCGCTCACCTGGCGGGGGCGGGGCGGGGCGTTCCGGGGGCGTGCTCGGGCCGGGTGGGGCGGGGCGCCCGCAGACGTCAGGCACCAGTGAGGCCGCCGGCCGCCGCTGTGCCGTGGGCTCGGCGGGGCCGTGAGCGTGCGGGCCGCGCCGGGCAGGTCCTAGGCGGCAGCCCCGCCCCGCACGGCCGGCCGGGCGGGCGGCAGGCAGGATCGCCGGGCCGGGCCGGGCCGGACCGGGCCTGGCCGGGCTGGAATCGGGACTGGGGCCGGGGCCAGGCGGCGGGCCGAGCTGCAGGTAGGACGCACGGGCCCTTCTTGGCCGCACCTGCGCTCCCCGGGCGGCACTGGAGCCACAGGGGCGTGGGGCCAGGACAAAGGCGCGGACTGGGGCCGGGGCACCTGGCCGGGCCGGTCCCTGCGGAGGCGGCGAGGGCTGCGCCGGGCCGGGAGGGAATGGGAGGGGCCAGGAGTGCGTCTACGCGGCCTGCGGAGGACCAGGCCCGGCGCCTGGCCCGGACCCGCGGTGATTCAGGCGGCGCCTCCCTGGCCGCGGCCCGGCCGCCTCCTCCTCTTCTTATTCCCTGCGCCGCTGCAGCCCGGCCTCCCACCATCTCTACCCTCCCATCCCCACCTCCTCCCGCCTCACCTCCAGGCGGTGGCCCTGCCGCCGTGGAGGGGACCAGTTTGGGGTGTTTGTTATTACCCCTCCCAGCAACGGCGGCCTTGCCAGCCAAGCCCACACAGGCACAGGTTGTGGGGAGTGCGGTCGGTGCCCTAGGCCTGGTCCGGTGGCCTGGCCGGGATCAGCCGCATGGCTTTTCCCTGCCATGAAACGAGACTGCGGCCTCTTCTGGGAGTGTCCCTGCCGGCTGGCCTGGTGACGGCGGATTGGAGAGTGAGGACTGGGGCTCTGCAAAGCCTGCCTCTCCCCAGCAGGTTTAGGGGATCCCAGGAGATGGGGGTGTGGTGGTGTTGGGTCTCTGGGATATGAGGGCTGCAGGGACACCACTCTAGAGGCCATCACTTCCCTCCCCAGAGGCTGGGACCAGCAGAAGGGCAGAGCCGAGGTGAGGGTTCCAGCTTGGATGGACCTCCTTCTGGTGTAGGTTTTCCTCTCATATATCTTGAAGGTATGTCAGGTGTGCCAGGTGTGTAGGGGATACCAGGTCAGGTGGTATCGCAGAGGGGCGGAGCCTGGCGTTGATCTGCCCTCTGCTCACTGCAGGCCTAGGTGGAGAGCTCTCAGCTATAATGGACATTACAGGACAAGGCCTGCCCCTAAGGGCATAGTGGCTGGGATGACCCTGTGTGGCTGTCCCTTTGCTCATTGATGACCCTCCCACCCAGCTCTGTCCAGGACCTAGAGTCCTTCCCAACCCTCTGACCAACATATCCAAGTCTAGATGCCATGACCCTGCCCTCTCTCCTGCTCTGCTCACCTGGCCTTGGCCCCTCTCCCCTCAACCCTGCTCAGTGCAGCTGTCCTCTGTGCCATAAGTAAGACCCTCAGCAAGGACCCAGGAGCCCCAGGCCAGTTTATGGGCATGGGAGCTATGTGCCAGCTCAGCCTCTACCCAAACCCTGCATTCAGGCTAGTCTTGGTTTCTGAGTAGGCTCTCCAATATCCCTTTGCACCAGGCCCCACAGTGGTGGCCTTCTTGCCTCAGGACCCCTCAGGGGCAGATGAGACTGGGTCCCTTTGCTGTGCTGCATTGCACTGGCTGGTTGCTGTGTGCTGGGCTGAGATCCACCACCCTACTCCATCCCTCCCAGCCCAGCCTGACTGCTGCATGGGGCTGGGGACTGCCTTGGTACAGGATCTCTGTGTCCTGGTCACAGCCACCTCAGCTCAGGCCTGTCTAGCACACAGTGTGCAGGATGTGTGTTACAGTGTGTGTCTGCCTGTGCAAGTGCTCTGGGTGTGCAGCATGCCCATGTCTGTGCACACGGTGCACAGAGGGCCTCAGGCCAGCAGAGCCCGGTCTCAGGATGACTTTGGTCCTTGCTGTCACTTAGACCCACAGTGTCCCTCTTTCTGCCATGGAGCTCCCTGCCTGCCCTATCGCACTCGCCCATCAGACCCCTTCTTTGCCAGTGTCCCCATTCTGGGCATTGCATAGGCTGCCTGATGCCTGAACTACCAAACTGTGGTCATTAAGGGATATTCCGCCTCTTCCCAGGAGGGGCACAGTGATGGTTCAAAGCCTCCTCTCCACCTCTGTCCCTGCATCCCTTCACTCCAGGACCCTTGTCTGGGATCGGTCCAAGTGTCCTGCTATGGGAAGTGGGCCCTCTGGGTCAGGGTTTTTGTGTGTGGACACGTGGGTCTGCACACAGGCAGTGTACCCAGTGTACCCTGAACCTTGAAGAGTACTTAAAGAGAGAAGAGACTTAAGTGTAATGGGATCTGAAAAACAAGACCATGGGGTAGAGGGTCCAGAGAGGGGAATGATGGGGAAGGCAGGCCATGCAGGACACAGGCTTAGCACTGGGATCTGGGCTATGCTCAGAGAAGGATCCCACAGGCCCAGAGCACACGGGAGCCAGAATTTCCAGAAGAGGCTAGCCAGAGCCTCAGAGGGCAGATCTGTGCTGGGCCATGAGAGTTCCTGGGGTGGTCCAGCCTGGGGAGCCCCACTCTGATGACCACCTCCTTCCAGGGCCAAGCGGGCCTCACCAGCACCAAGATGAGTGTCACCTCATGGTTCCTGGTGAGCAGCAGCGGCACCCGCCACCGGCTCCCACGTGAGCTCATCTTTGTGGGGCGCGATGAGTGTGAACTCATGCTGCAGGTGAGCAGCTTTTGGGGCTGGGAGAAAGGGCAGGGCTCGGGACTAGCAAGGTGCCCCTATCTGCGGCAAGACTCTAGGCCCAGCCCTCTCCACCTGGGCCCACAAATGGGCCCCAAGGTCTCTGTGACATGTGCAGAGATTTGCCTATGCTCTAGATAAGCCTGGTGTTGGTCAGATCTTGGCCCCCTACACCATACAATCCCAGCTGTCCCTGTCCCTGGGGAACCCCACTCTGACCTGTGCTGGTAGGCCACATGGATGCATGGGTCTGCACACAGGCAATGTGTCCAGTATCCCATGAACCTTGAAAAGCACCTGAAGAGGGAAGAGACAGCCCTGCCTAGGCTGGGGCAGGTGGTGCCACAGCACACTTATCCCGTCAGCAAATATGAGGCTGCTTTTGCCCAGGGCACCTCTGTTGTGTTGGTACTCTGTCTGCCTCTGTGTGGTCCTAGTGTTTCTATCCCATCAAAAGCGTGTCAGTACTTGAACTTAGTGCCTGAGGGGTAGTGTTAAAGGTGAGGCCCTAAGGGGCGACTAGGAAATGAGAGTCCACTGTTCATGGGATTGAGGCCTTAGGACAAGCCTGGAGGGAGCTTGTCCATCCCTTCCGCAGTTGAAGGCTCCATCTGAAGCAGAGACAGGGTCTCTGCCTCTGGCACCTTGGTGTCGCCCATCGGCCCAGTACTATGGGCAGCACTTGCACATTCTCTAGTCCAAGGGGTTTTGTCAGAGCAGCTGAGGACCAAGGCCATCTCAACCTCTCCCCTCAAGTCTTCCAATGTACCGGGATCCAAATTCATCTGCTCTGCCCATTGCTGGGGTGCTCAGACTATGGGGTTCCTTTGACCCAGAACTCTCTGCCTTTCTCTGTACCTCTGGGGAGCACAGAGACAAGTCAGTAGCTTGTGCAGGAGTCACAGGTATGTGTTGTGAAAGGCTTTGCTGGCCAAGTGGTTCCTGTGGCTGCTCATGGCCTGGCGCCTCTAGTGTGAGGATGCCACAGATGGTGCCCAGAGCTAGCATGCACAGTCTTGCTTATTTAGAGATGCTGAGTGTTGTTTTTCTGTGACTTTTTCAGGTCTCTTGACCTTTAATTATTTAAAAGCATAAAGATGGTGAGCACAGGCTACACCCCCAGCCTTGTAGAGAGGCTGGGCTAGGTCTGTTGGATTGTTCCTAGAGTGTGGCCTGAAATGCTTGGTGTGGGTGATAGGCACACTATGCTCCTAGGGTCACCAGGAAGGCCTCTGGCAGGAGGTAGCAATTTAGGATGTCTTAGTTACTTATCTTATTGCTGAGATAAATACCCAACAATCACAAGTTAAAGGAGGGAAAATTTGTTTAGCTCACAGTTTGTAAAGGTTTCAGTCCATAGTTGGCTGGGTCTAAGGTAGGGCAGCATGGCAGAGGGGGATCACACAGGAGAAACAGTCCATGGCAGGGTAAGCAGGAGGCATCGAGCAGCAACAGCAAAAAGGTGGTCTTCTTTCTGTCCCTTTATATTCCATCCAGGCTGCAAGCTTATTGGTTGGTGCTACTCATGCCCAGGGTGGGGCTTCCATTATCTACACCCTAATCCCAGTATCATACCTTTGACCCACATTCACACATCCTAATCCAGCCACCTTGGAAACTCCCCTCCTATGACCGCATGAGACCTGGGGGACATCTAGATACAAGCCATGACAGGTCCTTGGAGAGGAACTGAGGCAAGCCTGGAGTGTTGGAGCTCCTCCCACCCTGAACCTGGCTTTGCCCCACTGCTTGCTGCTTTTCCTGGGCACTAGGGGAGAGGTCATCTGGGGGTCCCAATGCCCACATGAGTGTGCAGCCCAATCCTAGTCTCTGGCCCAGTTGGTGGTGCAGCCTGAAGCAGGGCAGGGGCAGTGGCAGCTTCCAGGTCTCTGTGTCAGGCAGCTCCTGCCCTGGGTGCACCTATGCTTCTGCCCAAGGTGGTGGTGCAGCTGTGTGAAACGTGACTCCATCTTACACAGTGAAACTGAAGGTGGGGAGCTCAAGCATGGACAGAGCCCAGGAAGACTATGTAACCCCCCGCCACCCACACCATGATCACCAATCTACCTCCTACCCCATGCCCTTTCAGCTGTCTTCCCCTCTTTCCCCTGTGGGCCACCTCTGCTGGGAAGTCCTCACTGCCAATTCATACCTGGTCCCAGGTTGCCATCCCTGGCCTGCCTCACCCATCCTGGCAGGTGCCACCTTCCCTTGATGCCAGCCTCTGAGCTTTTGGGACCTTTGCATGTGTTGTCCCCCTCCCCATGGTCCTTCCTATGACCTCTACTCCAGGTGCCTCCAGCCTGAGCTTCTGTTCAGTGCCCAGATGTGGCACATACTGTCCTGTGCCCATCCTGTCTTCCATCCTTGACCTTGGCCACACAGCTCCTTTGGGCCTCTCAAAGGTGGCTGAGGCTCAGGGTCACCCTCTGTCCCCTCTACTGTGTCCCTGACCAGGACCTACCACCACCCCATCCTGCCCTCACCCTACACCTTGGCTCCCTGGGTGGTGCTCCCCATCCCAACCCTACCCCCCTGCCTCACAGAAGGTGGCCCCAGCTTGTCCCCATGTCCTGGCCCTCAGCTATCTAAGTGTGAGTCTGCCCTCCCATCCCAGACTCCCTCTCCCCACCACACACCCAGCTGCTTGCTCTGCCCACCCAGCAGCACCTAGACTACCTCTGGCCTGCTTCGGGGTACCCAGTTATCACCCGCATCTGTCCACTCATCCTGCTCCCACTCTGTGCCAGCACATACTGCTATGGCCTCCAGCCCTGCCCTTCCCTTCTGCATGGGAAAAGTACAAAGAAGGCAGCACTGGGACTGGGCCTGGGGCTCAGGGCCACCAGACAGCTCTGTGAGAGGGAAGGGGCTGGCAGGAAGGAGTGGCTGTGGGAGGACGTGGCCCCAGGGCAGGGAAGGCAGGGCAGCCTGAGACCAGGCCTTGGCCATGTAGGCAGGACTGTGGGGTTGTCAGTTCTGGGTCCCCCCATCCACCTCACACCATAAACCTCTAGTTTGCTGGTAGTACTGTTCAATCCCAAGGCAGGCCTGGCAAGAGCTGGTGCCAGTGAGCATGTGCTGTGTGACATGGGCATGTGCACAGGGGTACATGGGTCTGCATGGGCCAGGATGTGCACACATAGGCCTGCTCCACCCACTGTGCTTCCACAGTGGCCAGGGTCTTGTCCCCAGGCATGCTCTTGCTGAGTCCCCACCGGGTCACAGGAGCGCTGGGGACCAGACTCCCAAAGCCTCTGCCTCACCCACCCTGGCCTATGGTTGTCCCTGGGCACAGGTAGTGGCTGGGATCCTGACTCAAGGGCCTGCTCCATGGCCTGTGGCCTCCCTCACAGTGGTTCTGGGGATGAGCTGGCAGAGGCTGTGCCGGCAGCCCTGGCTTGTGGCCCAGGCAGGCTCTGCACAGTAGGACAGGGCTCTCCCCCACAGAGGGCGTCAGACTCGGCTTGGAGCACATCTTTATTTTGTTCTGAAGTGGGTCCAAGTCTGCCTCCCTCTGTCCACGTGTTGGGAACATCTACCCTGCTCAATCAGTGAGCCTAATGAGCCCTGGATGGGGGTGCTTCTGGGTAGGCTGGCCTTCCGCCCTTTAGCATGCGTGCTTGGCCAGGTGGGGCTCTGCTTCTGGCCTGAAGTGTCTGGGCTGGGAGGGAGGTTGCTCGAGGGGGGCCCTGAAACCCCAGCACTCCTAGCTCTCACTGGGCTATGCTCAACAGCTTTCGGAGTTGGCCAGTTCTGCTGCCCTTCCTGGTCCCAGGCCTGTGGTTCAGCACACAGCACACTGATAAACACGTGTCTAGGGCGAGGCCCTGTCTGCCATGGCCAGCCAGCCCTGGGGTGGGATCACTTCCCAGGTGTGTGTGGATGAGTGGGGACTGTGTTTTGGGCAGAAACTCAGAAGCTGAGCTGCAGGGCACATCTGCAGATGCAGTGGGGCATCTTATGGGCTGCAACCCAGGGCACAGGAAGGTGTGGCGCTTCCTGAGCCCAGGTGTGGCCTGGGGGGAGAGAGAGGTCTGGAGGCTTTCTGACCAGGCCAGGGAGACCCCAGGAATTATCAGCAGGAGTCTGATGGCATCAAAATGATGGGAGGCATGGCCAGGCTGAAAAGGTCACTTGGAAACCTCACAGGGGTCATTCCTCAGCGAGGGTGAGGTCTAAGCCACCTATCCTTGTCTATCCAGCACCTTTGGGTGCGAGCAGGAGGCCCTGGTGACTCCTTTCAACACCCCTGCAGGCCCTCAGTCCCCAGAGAGGTTTGATATCTGAATTCAACCCTCAGGCTTCCAGACTGGCTTTCTCTGAGGCAACAGGACCCTGGTGCCCCATCACGCCTGTGTCCAGCAGGGTTGAGGTGGGGTGCCAGCCTGTGTGTAGTCCCCAGCTCTATCCAGGACCCCTGGTCCTCCCCGCTTCCAGGCTGAACTGAGTCAGGTCTATCCAGAGGGACCCTGCAGCGGCCTGGGGCAGAGGCATCCCTCAACCCCCAGACTCGCCTAGAGAGCTGCTGATGCCTGCAGTCAGTCTTGAGGGAAGCTCTGACCACACCAAGCTTGCCCAGCTTCTTTGCTGTCTCTAGGGCTCCCCTGGTGTCCCAATGGGGGCAGAGGTGGGCCTTGGCTGAGTGTGCCCAAACTTGGCCCCTGTGTGTCCTGGGTGCTGGGTGGTTTAGAGCCATAGGAAGGGCTGTGCAGCAGTGGGAGCCTTTGGGGGAGGACCAGCTGCAGGGGACTCAAGACTGTGCCACCCTTTATGGGCAGAGGAGAACAATCATCAGAACCCCTGGCGGCTGACCCATTGTCCTGTGGGGGCATGACCCACTGGTCCTTGAGCTAAATACTTGATAACTTACTGAGTTGGCTGTTTCTGCTGGTCTCTCCTGGTCCGGGCCCCACGCCTGTGGCTGCCAAGTGGAGGGGTTAGAGACAGGTGCTAGGTGATAGGTGGCATGGAGTGGAGGTGGGCAGGGGAGCTCTGTGCTGAGACCACACGCCTTGGGGCCTGGATGTAATGGGACCCTGCTGCAGCCTCTGAGCAAGGAGAATATGACACTGTCCCTGCCAACGTCTGGGCGAGAAGTAGAGTGCTACAGCTAGACAGCTGTGGTAACCATGTGAGGGAGTTAGGGTGTGAGAGGGTTCTAGATAGGCTGGTGGCCAGAGAAGGTAAGCCTCACACAGGGTGGAGGACCTGTGTGCGTGAAGTGTGTGTGTGTGTGCACTAAAGGCAGGTGCCAGGACCTTGCTAGGGTGTGGGGCCGCAGGAGCCACCAGGAGTAGGAGCCTCAGCACACACACGTACCCTTCACCCTGAGTCTGTGTACCCCACTCCTGATCTCTGTGCCTTGCTGAAGCCCGAGCAGGCCACCCCCGCCTGTCCTTGGGAAGTAACCGCTATCTGAATAAACAGTAGGTTCCCAGCCTCCCACCATCCACCCAGAGAGGGTGCTGAAACAGGAGGGTGGGTAGGGAGAGAGGTCGTGGAGGAGGCACCAGGGTGTCCACAGGTGCAGGGAAAGTGACCTTGGAGTCTTGTCTAGTCCCTGTGGCCTCTGTTGTGGCTAGTGGCTTTGTCAGGCGCATAGTTTGGGTGTGTAGATGGGGTGAGGGTTGATGGCCCAGGCGCTCAATATGGGATGGTGTGGTGGGCTGTGGGCAGCACTGGTGCCTCCATCTCTAGGACTTGCCTCCCAGGATGGGGGTACCTGAGTACCCCGTGTGTCTCTGTAGTCCCGCAGCGTGGACAAGCAGCATGCTGTCATCAACTACGACCCAGACCGCGACGAGCACTGGGTAAAGGATCTGGGCAGTCTCAATGGGGTGAGTGTTGTGGTTCTGCCCTGCCCCCGCCCCAGCTCCTGCCCTGGCCCCACCCCTGGGCCCCGACCTACCCCAGGCCTGCTCTATGTGGTAGGGTAAGGGTAGGGGTAACTCCCTTGAAAGGGCCACACCGGCCCTTGGTCTCCCAGGGTAGGGCTGGCCTACTCCCAGGTGTGGATGCCTCGGGCTGGGCAGACAAAGCTGGGAAGCGAGCTCCCTGAGGGGAAAGGGCTGTACTGGCTGCCCTGATTGGGTACCGGGGACTGTGTGGCCTCTTTTGGGAGTCGTGGCTGCAGATGTAGGGTGAGGGATGGGTGCCGCTCTAGCACGCATGTTTATCATCCTGGAGAAGCCATCAGTGCATCTCTGCAGGTGCACAGGTGCACCGGGACACTGTTCAGTGAGAAGGCAAGCCATCAGGTTCTGTTGGTTTGCTGCCCATGCAGTCCTGAGCCAGGGGTCCCTCTGACATCTCAGGGACCCCCGCCTCTGCTGCATGACCTCCGGGAGTCCTGGGCACCTGCTCTCAATGTGCCTTAGGGTGCTCCCACCCAGGTGGTCTCAGGCCCCCTCCTCCCTTACCTCCATGTCAGCTCCCTACTTGTCCAGGCTCCATGGCAAGCAGACTTCCCCCTCTGCTGCCCACAGTGCCCTTGGTGGATCCCCAGGCTGCCGGCCCTGAGCCGCTGCCTGCTCTGTGCAGGGCCACCACCCACAAAGTCTTTCGTGGCCACACAGAGCTGTGGCCTGCCCACCTGTGGGACTCGGAGCTGTGCTGTGGACATGGTTGCAGCTGGGGTCTGCAGTACCTGCGTGCTGTTCCGTGCTATCCCTGCCTCTCAGTTGTGTGGCCACCTATCCTCCACAGACTTTTGTGAATGACGTGCGAATCCCAGACCAGAAGTACATCACCCTGAAGCTCAACGACGTCGTCCGCTTTGGCTATGATATCCTTCGCCATGGCATTCAGGGCAAGTGGCCCTGTAATCCTGGAAGGGGGTGGGGCCCTCAGGTCCAGGTTAGCGCAGACAGGGTAAGCTCGTGGCTGGCCTCCACCAGGGGCCTCCACCCCTGCTGCCTCCTCTACCCGCCTGGGGAAACTTGGGACCCTGTCACAGCTTGACCTTGAGGCTGATGGGTAGAACACCATTGTGGATGTGGGGCGTCGCTGACCCCCAGGAAGGAGCCCCTACCACCTGCACAGCATTTGAGCAGCTGCCCAGGGACACTGGGTACAGGTTGTCTACTCTGCCTGCCCCTGTTCTCCTGAACGGTGCCACATTCCAACATGTATGTGCTGGAGCGGGTACAGCACCGCCTGCCTGAGGAGGCCCTCAAGGTGGGTGCCCGGGGTAGGGGGATGCACATCTCAGGGGTTTCTGGGGAGAGTGGGACAGGCCTGAAGTGGCCTTCACATCCCCACTACATGGCCCACCTGCTCCGGGTCCTACCCTGGGTCTCCATTCACCCCTGGAAGCTCTTCTCCCTCAGCAGGTATCCCCAGACCTGGCTGCCGGTGCTAGGAGCCAGCCGGCCCATCTTGCCCTGCCAGCTGGCCCAGTCTGGCAGGTGGGGACGTAGTCATCACCCTCCAGGCTTGTGTGGGACAGGTGGCGGGGGCAGTGGGGTGTGGGTTAAGTGCCTGGCCTACTGGAGGTGAGGGGCTTTCTGAGCCACTCCCAGGGCCTGGCCCTGTGGTTCATTAGGCAAGCTGGTGTCAGTGAGCCCCATAGGAGGCAGACCCCCACTGGGGACAGAGTGCACCACTGGGGCAGGGTGGGTGAGGAGCTGGGCCCCGGGGCCTCTAGGTCTGCCCAGCCTCTTGGATTCAGGGAGCACTCTGAGGTATGAAAGTGCCATCCAGCACAGTGCCCTTGTGTATGCCAAGGTCACGTGCAGCTGGATGCCCCAGCCAGGGTGCGAGGTCCCAGCCGAGCCCTGGTGAGCTGTGGCAGCCACCCTCCAAGTTTGTGGGGTGTAGGGCGCAGGTGCACGGGATCCTGCCCAGAGCCCCTGAGTGTGTCTGGTGGGCGTTTGTGGCTCACTTTAAGTGAATGTGAGTGACACAAGGTCTCATAGCCAGGAGGGCAGGGCTGATATGCACACACTGAACATGCACACGCAGGGACAGACACGTGTGCACTCACATGCAGGCATACACAGGTATACACGTGCACATGCACACATGTGGACATGACTCTGCTCCCCACCCTGACCGTCCCCTGGGCCCTGCTCCAAATGGAGCTTGTGCGGGCAGTCCCCAAGACCCCCATTCATTCTGTCCCACCGGCCAAGCAAGCCCCAGTGCTCTGGAAGCCCTGTGGCTCGAGGACCCCTACTTGGATGTGGGGGGACCCAGGCTCTGTGCACTTTCTGGGGTGTGGGGAGACCTCCCTGCAGGCAAGAGGAGAGGCAAGGTCTGCCCTGGATGGTGACCTGTCCCTCACTTGCCCACAGCATGAGAAGTACACCAGCCAGCTGCAGGTGGGTGTCAAGAGCCCGGCACCCAGGAGGAGTGAGGCGCCACCTGAATTTACGGCCTACTGCGAGTCCTCCCACCCCAGGCCTGAGAAGGGAGACCGGAGACCTGGGACTGGTAGGCCAGGGGTGGGACGAGATAGAGAACAAGGGTAAACACACAGGGCCACGTGCAGGCCTGCTGGCCCCAGGTCCCATCCACTACCATACCCTGCTCTACTGTGCTCCCTGTGACCCCTGTGACCCCCTCACTCCAGCTCCTGTGCCCCTGGGCCTGTGATACCCCACAAGTAGGCCCACACACACTTCCTAGCCTGTCACGTTCCTCCAGCTGGCAGTGCCAGCTGACCAGAGGCAGGCGGGGCTGAGGTACCATGCTGCCCACAGACACAGAGCCGTGCAGTGAAGCCTGGGTGCCTAGGTGCAGTGGAAGACGTGTGGGTGGCAAGTGCGCTGCCACCTGGGCCCCAGTGAGCCAGGGCTCCCTTTTACCAGGAAAGGCCAGCTGCTGCCCAGCACGGGTTCTGCTGTGTTCCTGTGGCAGCCTGTGTGGGACCCCCGGCTGCCATGGTCCAGCTGGGACCCTAGTGCCTGAGTGCAGAGCCTCCCCATTCTGGAACTTGACCAGCTGGGGCCTGGGAAGGTTTTCCAGAAGTCACGTGAGCTGCGAGAACACTGGGCAGGGTTGGACCCAGGGCGCACAAGGCTGGCAGTGGTGGCTTAGAGTGCCCTGGGTCACAGTGGGTGCACCAGCCAAGCAGCCAGCTCCACGGCCCCATCAGCTAACCCAGCATGCAGGAGATGGACTTGGGCTGAAGGTTGGGAGTCACTGCCCATGGTGGGGCCCCCTGCCTCTGCTGCTGGAGTTCAGCGCCCCTGCCCCCGTCCACACATTGACACATTCAGAGAAGTCGTCCACCTGGGGACATTTGGTGCCCAGCTGCTGACTGGCCTCGGGACCACTTGCTGCCCAGTGTGTGGGCAATTAGGAGCCCAGCTCCTGCGACTCAGATACCGCACAGCTCTGGCAGGGCTGGAGGAGCTGGGGAGCTGGAAAGGCTTTGGGCAGTGGTTTGATGCCCTGACCTGGGCCACCAGATGCCACTCCTGCCCAAATCAGAGCTGGAAAACTGGGTTTCATGGGAAGTATAACTTTCACTTCTGGCCAGTATTCAAACACTAAAACAGATACTCAGAACATCCCATGAGCCACTGTGGCCAAGGTGGCCTTCAGCCCCCAGGGGCACCCATGGATGGCCTGGACCATTCCTAGGGCCCCAGAGAAAGGCTGGGTGGGCAGTGGGCTCCATCTCCCCTGTCCCTATTGGGCCAGCTCTGCAATGGGAGAGTCAAACCCAGGGCTGGAGGACTCGCCAGCCCCAGGAAGAGCATGCAGGGGCTGTGCCCTCCAGGAACAAGCCTTCCTGTGGTCTCTGTAGAGATCCAGGCAGGGGCAGGCAGGTGAGGTGCAAACAGGCCCAGCGTGGTTGGCCAGAGGCCAGCATCCACAGCAGCTGCAGGTCTGGTCTGGGAGGGGACCCAGGGCCTGAGTTCTGCCTCCCTGCAGAGTCGGTGGTGTACCGCACACCCCTGTATGGGCAGCCATCCTGGTGGGGCGAGGATGACAATGGCACACCGCCCGAGGACCGGCGCCAGGAGGATCCCTACCCAGGTGGGTCTTGGTAGCCAACCAAGCCATCTCCAAGCCCAGGGGAGTGAGTAAGAGAGATGACTGGGCCTGCAGTGCCTGCACCAGGGAGACAAAGCAAGAGGTGGGGGTGGCCAGTTGAGCCCTGCTCTGTGTACTCTCTCCAGAGCGGGCCAAGGAGTCAGCACAGCAGGACGGCAAGCTGGGCGGCCCACCAGCCAGCTTTTGCACTCCTGTCGAGCCTCAGGGCTACTTCCGTCGGGAGCCCAGCTACTTTGAGATCCCCACAAAGGAGGCGCCCCCACCGCCATCCCAGCCACCAGAGGTGCCAGAGCACGAGGTGCCCACCAAGGACAAGGAGGCGATGGACAGTGGCGGGGCTGCACCTGTGGTGCAAAGCCACGCTTCCTTCACCATCGAGTTTGATGACTGCAGCCCTGGCAAGGTGAAGATCAAGGACCATATCACCAAGTTTGCCCTGCGGCAGCGGCGGCCCCCTGGCAAAGAGGCCACGCCTGCAGAGATGGTCTCCGCTGAGACCAAGGTGGCTGACTGGCTGGTGCAGAATGACCCAAGCTTGCTGCGCCGAGCTGGCCCAGGCGACGACCGACACAGCACCAAGAGCGACTTACCTGTGCACACTCGCACCCTGAGAGGTCAGTACTCCCTGATGCGGGGCCACCCAGGGCAGGCAGGCAGCCACTAGTGAGCCCCAGACACCTGGCAGACTCCGCTTTGCAATTGATTGCCTAAGCTCCCTGTGCACAGCAGCTGGGTTCCGTCTGGCGCCTGTCACAAGTCTCAGCTACAGGGTCTAGGCTCCCACAGTGCAGATGCCAGGTCCCTTTACCCATGTGAGGCCCCGGGTCAAATGCAGTTCCCTAACGAGATGGGTCCCCCTAGGTCACAAGCATGAAGACGGCACACAGAGTGACTCAGAGGACCCCCTGGCCAAGACAGCTCCAGTGGCCGGCCCCCCCTTGGAGGCCGGTGGGGAGCAGATGCGGCTGCAGAGGCAGATCAAACGGGATCCCCAGGAGCTGCTGCACAACCAGCAGGCCTTTGTCATCCAGTTCTTTGACGAGGACACGCCCCGCAAGAAGCGTTCACAGTCCTTCACGCATACCCCACCTGGGGACCCCAAAGCCGACAAACGCCGAGGCACAGGGTCCACCGATCGAGAACGCCCGGGCACCCCTGCGCGGGGGACAGCAGGCAGCAGCTTGGGGTCCCAGAGGGCCAGCTCACTGAAACGAGAGAAGACAGAGGAGCGACTAGCCAGTGCCTCGCCAGCCACCCGGGCTTCTGCTCGTCCCTTTGGCAGCGTGGGGCGCCGCTCCCGCCTGGCCCAGGACTTCATGGCCCAATGCATGCGTGAGAGCTCTCCAGCCACCAGACCCAGCACTGAGAAAGTGCCCCCGGGGCCACCTGCACCCCTGACGTCCTGTGGGGCCAGTCCTGTGGCCTCCCCAGCCGCACCACCTCCTCCTGCTGAACCACAGTTGCTCAAGGCACACAGACAGGATGAGGATGACAGCCTCAGCGATGCAGGCACCTACACCATCGAGACAGAAGCACAGGACAGGGAGGTGGAGGAGGCCCGCAAGATGATCGACCAGGTGCAGGGGACGTGGGGCAGGAGGGAGCTTGGTTGGTGGGCATGTTGGGGCCCAGGCACTGGCCTTCATGACCCAGCTCGTTCCTGAGTCTGGTGCAGCCAGGCAAGTGGATGCTGTCCACCAGCCCTGCCTGTCACCTTTCTGGGGAAGCCTATTCCTCACCCCACTCTAGTCAAGCAGCCAGATTGTATATCCTCCATGTTGGAGTGGGACTGGAGGCCAGGTATCTCTGACCCTCTGTGCTGTGTCCTTCTGGCAGGTGTTTGGGGTACTTGAGTCCCCTGAACTTTCTAGAGTGTCCTCAGCCACCTTCCGCCCTGTGATCAGAGGGGACAGTGATGGAGGCATGGCCCAGAGAATGGCCTTGCTGCAGGAGTTTGCCTCCCGGCCACTGGGTGTGAGCCCCTCATTGGAGCACCAGGTATGAGAGAGGGGCAGTAGGAACAGAGCGGTGTCCTGGCTGGGAGTCAAGGCTGGTGGCCCTGATGGGGCTAGGCCAGATTTTTCCCCAAGGGTTGCCTCACTTAACAAGCAAACTGGGCATTGATGTGAGTGGCCACTCGGTCATCCTTGACCTTCTGGCTTGTACTACCCCTGCTGAGGACACTCTGGTCTTTTCTGCAGGGCCTCATGGTTCCAGGCTGCCCTGGAGGTCAGAAGTGGGTGTCCCGCTGGGCCAGCCTGGCCGACAGCTATTCAGACCCCAGCCTGGCAGGTATGTGACCCAGGGCTGCTGGAGGGGCTGGGCCGGGCCAGGCAGCCTTGGGCCACTGACCACAGGTGCAGCTTGCACATTGCTATGCCTGGTGGAGGCTGTGGCCACTCTGACTGGACACCTTTGCGCCTTGCAGAGGACAGCCTGAGACAGAGAACAGGAGAGCCGGAGGGGCCCCCGCCTGCACGTACCAGACGACTGCTTCCCCAGCTGCCCAGTGACAGGGCTGACAGCCCTTCGGGCCTAGAGGCCACCAGGAGTAATGGGCTTGGGCTGGCAGAGCAGGGCATCGAGCAGCCCGGCCACCTGGTTAGCCAGGAGGACCTGGACCCTGACAGCCTCAGTGATGCCAGTGGTTCAGACGGGGGCCAGGGGCCAGAGCTGGGCACAAAGCAGCCGGAAGACAGGCACAGGAGCCCCCAGGAGGGCCTGGCCTGGGCCAAGGGGCGGCACTCGCCAAGGGCTCCTGGGGAACCTGCCCCCGTCTCTTTCTACATTGGCGACCAGAATGAGGCTGTTGGCTCCCGGAAACTCCTGACAGCTCCTGGGGAGGCAGAGGGTCCCAGGCGGGTGACCCAGGCCAGCCCCTCGGCAAGAGACGGCCTCTACGTGAGCAGTGGGCGGATGGTCATCCAGCTGCATGCTGAGTGCTCCCCCGAGCCCAGCAGCTCTGGCCCCACCCCACCACGGGAGGCTCCAGGCTTTGTGCGACAGGAGAGCTTCACCAAGGAGCCAGCAAGCAACTCCCCAACACCTGCCAAACTCCCGCATATTCCCAGCCACCCACTGCTGCAGGACCTGACTGCGGTCCGGGCCACACGCATGGATCTCCACGCACAGGATACCCACCTGATCCTGAAGGAGACGGAGACAGCCCTGGCAGCCTTGGAGGCCCGGCTTCTCTCCAAAACTGCGGACAAAGAGGATGAGGGGGGCAGCACTCCCAGGCAGCCGGATGACTCCCTCTCTGGGGACTCAGATGTGGACACTGCCAGCACCATCAGCCTGCTCAGTGGCAAGAACGGACCTAGCCCTACGACCCTGCAGCCTCTAGGGCCACAGAAGGAGAGGCTTCCGTCTCCACCAGTGGCTCAGGACCCAGGAGGTACCACCCTAGGCAGTGCACGTGAGCGACTCTCAGAGAAGCAGCATCGATCGACAGGCCCTGGTGACCTGGGCCGTGGAGAGGTGGTGCGGCACCTGGCTGCCCGGCGTGGCCAGGGTCCCCGTGGGTCCCAGGACTGGTCCGAGGACCGTGGCTCCAACCTCACCCACCTGCCCAGCACAGACACAGGCACCCCCAACCACGAGACCCCAGAGACCACTGGGTCAGGTCGCCCAGGGCCTCGCCGGAAACCGGTAGCTGCCCCACCTTCCCTGGCTGCCCGGGAGGAGCAGAGCCGTGGTTCTACCAGTGTCCAGAAAGTGCAGCAGGCACTGACCCGCTCTAACAGCTTGTCCACCCCGAGGCCTACACGGGCTTCCCGGCTCAGGCGGGCCCGGCTGGGGGACACCTCTGACACCGAGGTCACGGACAGTGATCGGGGAGCCCCAGGCAACCCTGAGCCAGTGAGCCGGCCGGCTGCTGAACAGGCCAAGAAGCTGTCCCGCTTGGACATCCTAGCTATGCCCCGAAAGCGGGCTGGCTCCTTCACAGGGCCCAGCGACTCTGAGGCAGCCCCTGCCCGCACGGGCTTCTCTGGCCGCAGCATGGAGCTGTGCTATGCCAACCGCAAGCCCACCATGGCCGATGCCCGCGCTGCTGCCCGCAAAGCTGCTGCCACAGCCACTACAGGCTCTCGCCAGCCCTTCAGCAGGGCGCGCCCGGGCAGCGCCAGATACTCCTCCAGTGAGTGTGGGGTGGGATGGGCAGGGGCGTGGGTGGGGGCGGGCAGAGCAGTGCGGCCCCCTGGGCCCGAGGTCAGCCTCTGAGCCCTAAAGGGCTCTGATCCCAGAGCTGGGGAACGAGTTGCAGACTTGCACGCAAATGTGTGGGGGCCAGGTGTGCCTGCATCCCGTGTGGGCAGGAGATGCTGAGCCTCCCAGGGCCAAGGGGCCCCTACACAACCCCATGGGGGCCGCCTGCCCTGGGCCCTGGGCCCTGGGCCCTGAAACTGCTCTCCCTGGCTCCACCCTATGGAAGGCACAGGCACAGGCACGTCTGCACCTGTCTGATGGGGCCTCTGACACACTAAGCCCACAGAGCCCTGCCCTGCTCCACAAGGTTCACGTGTGCCTGCCTGTGCGCCTGCGAGGGCCACATACACCCTGCCTGAGTGGATTGGTTGAGGCCCAGGTGCTGCAGCCCTGCCTGTGCCACTGGTCTGCCCACCTCCAGCCCCATCCACAAGCCTCCCTGCCTGCTGGGTCCCCTGGGTAGCTGGGGGTGGGGTCGGGAGGCCCTATGGCTGTGGGCTGAGGACCTCTGCTTGGCCAACCCCACTGTGCCTTCCTCACCCCGCCCAGCATGTGGCCACTCCTTGTCCATTTCCCATTTGCTGTTTGGGAGCTCAGACCAGACCCTGGGAGGAGTGCAGAACCCTGCCTGGGGGGCTGTCCCTTAGGAGAGGCCTGGCCTCCTTGCTCACCTGTGCCACCAGCCAGACCGTGGCTGATCCTCCAGGGAGGCGCATCGCATCTTTAGAGTCTATCTGGAAACATCCCCTGGCACCCCAGGCGTGGTCCCCATACCATTGTTGAGACCCACCCCAGACACGCTGTGCTGGCCCTGCATGGCCCCTGGGCTGGAGTGACTGTGGTCTCCGAGCTCGGTAGCTGCTGGTGCTTCTGCTGAAGGGCTTTTGGGTGTGGGGTGCCAGCCATGGCCTGACCTGGCCCACAGCGTAGTGCCCTCACCCAGGGGTGCCGTAGGGTGCTGTAGGGTGCTGAGTGCTGCTTTGTTCTATTCTTGCTTCTGAAACCAATCCACTCCAAGACATGCGTCGTCGGCAGCAGGGCTCGGATTACACATCCACCTCCGAGGAAGAGTATGGCTCCCACCACAGCTCCCCCAAACATGCACGCTCCCATACCTCAACAGCCACGCAGACCCCTCGGGCCAGCAGTGCAGGCCGGGCTCGTTCCCGGGCCCCTGGCCCTCGGGACACAGATGATGACGAGGAGCCTGACCCCTACGGGTTCATCGTGCAGACGGCTGAGATTGCAGAGATTGCCAGGTGAGTGGTGCCAGTTTTAGTCAACCACTGGGGCCTCCCCTCAGCTAGGAATAACCTGAGGACAGGGACTGGCTGGAAGGTCTGCCTGTGGTCCTGAGTAGGACGGATGGATGGATGGGTCACTGGGTGGACAGGTGGATGGATGGGTCACTGGATAAATGGATGGATCACTGGGTGGATGTTTTGGCTGATAGGTGGACAGCTGAATGGATGAGTGGGTGAGTGGATGGATGGATGGACAGGTCACTGGGTAGATGGTTTGATGGGTAGGTCGATGGCTGAGTAGCTGAATGAGTGGGTGGGCATATGGATAGGTGGATGGATGGGTGGACGGAAGAGCAGGTCACTACGGGAGTGAGTGGGCGGGTGAATGGAGAACTGCCTGGAAAGCTGGGAGATACTGATACAAAGAGTACTCGGCCCAGGGTTTTGCTAGGAAGGAACCTGTACCCTCTACTGGGGAGAGTGGTACAGGTTGCTGAGTAGCTGGGAGAAGCCTCTCACTGACCGGAGAGGGTGCTGATGGCCAAGCCCTGAAAGGGCATGAAGGACACTGAGTCTGTAAGTGCTGGAAGGGCTCCCAGAGACGGGTAGCCCTTGCAAGACCCATATGGGGGTGGGGACTCAGGCATCATTGGCACAGAGGTGACCACTAAGGATATGGTGAAGTGAGGTCATTCTGGGCGTGCAGTGGCAAGGATGGCAGGAGACAGCTGTCTGGTACCCAAGGTGTGGTGGGGCAGTGCCATCTGTGCCCAGTGGCAAAGGCCCCTGGTTCATGGGTAGGGGGCTCCCTAGGGCTTGGCAGGGTGAGGAAGGAGAGAGGAGGGCAGGGAACCATGTAGGTTTCTTGAGGTCTATGTTCCCCAAAGTGGACAAGTTTGGGGACCAGCTAGCTAGGCCCAGCAGACAGGAGAAGTGTGCCCCGGACAAAAAGGGACATGCCTGTGGTCCTTGCCCAGGGGAAGTGTGTGCCCCCTGCAGTGTGGCCAGGGCTTAGATTCTCCCAGACTCCGCTGAGTCCGCCTGCTCCGCCCCTGCTCAGCTCTGACTCCAGGCGACAGCTGCTGCAGTCTCAGCCCATGCCTTCCTCTGCTGCAGTTTCCCTGCTTGTAGAGGTGGGCACCTGTGTCATCCACACCTCTGTGTCATCATGTCCACACCACCTGCCACCTTTTCTGCTGGCTGCAGGCTGAGCCAGACGCTGGTGAAAGATGTGGCCACCCTGGCCCAGGAGATCCATGATGTGACTGCAGATGGCGATCCGCTGGGCTCCTCAGGGCCGGCACGTAGCCCGTCCCTTGGGAACATGCCCAGCACCCCCGCCTCAACCATCTCTGCCCGAGAGGAGGTGAGCTTGGCCTCCATGGTGCCGTCCTCACCTAGCACCCTCCAGTGTGGCTGGCTGCCGCCCAGTGCCCAGGACATGCATTCAGGGCACATGCAGCCTGCACCCTGAGGGGTGGCAGAGGGGCTGGGTGGATGGGTTACCCCTTGCCTGCCCTTCGCCTGGGCTACAGAGCCAGTGCCGCCTGCCCCACCCCTGCAGCTGGTGCAGCGCATCCCGGAGGCCAGCCTCAATTTCCAGAAGGTGCCGCCTGGCACTCTGACCTCTCGGGACCTGGACCAGAACATGAACAACAGCCACGAGGATGCCTTGGGCAACAAGACAAGGCCTCGGAACCGTGAGGAGGCATGGTGCCCCTGTCCCACGCATGTGGCTCAGCCATGGGGGTGGGGGTCTCAGCCAGTGTGCAGGGTGCTAGGGGTGTAGGGCTTCCTGGGGTGGCCGGGGCTCTGCTAACACCTGGACCTCTTCAGGTGATCTTTGACAACCTGATGCTGAACCCAGTGTCTCAGCTGTCCCACGCCATCCGGGAGAACACTGAGCATCTCACCGAGAAGATGAAGTGAGTTAGCAGCAGGGTGGGCAGACTCGAGTGGCGAGGACCAGGCTAGCTCACACCAGACAAGGGCTTGAAGTCCCATGGGTCTCGAGAGTGTCACACTCATGTGCAGCTCCCAGAAGGTGGCCCCTGAGCTCGGGGGCACTGCCACTCCCTCTGCCCAGTCCCTGGCCCAGCCATCCCACCCTCAGGGCCCAGGAGAGAGGGGGAATTGATGCCAGCAAGCCAGGGGCTGCTCCTGCTCTGGCCTCAGTTCCCACTCTGGGCTCTGGGTGGCAGGAGTTTTCCCATGGTGTCGGGAGGTCCCGGAGAGCCGGGCCACCTTTCATCACTGCCCTCTTGTCCTTCACAGGATCCTCTTCCAAAACACGGGCCGTGCATGGGAGGACCTGGAAGCCAGGATCAACGCAGAGAATGAGGTGCCCATCCTGAAGACGTCCAACAAGGTGAGGCCCCGCCCCACCCCACCCACCCAGGGCCTTGCCTGCCTGCCCACATGCTCACCTGCCACCTCTGCCCGCCCAGGAGATCAGCTGCATCCTGAAGGAGCTGCGGCGCGTGCAGAAGCAGCTGGAAGGTGAGTGAGGCCCGCCTGGGCAGTGGAGGTAGGCCCACAGTGGGGGTCCCTGCCTGGGCCTCCACCTGACCCGGTCTTCCCCACCCCAGTCATCAATGCCATCGTGGACCCCAGCATCAGCCTGGACCTGCTCACAGGAAACAGGGCTTCCACGGGCCCCACCGCACAGGGGCTGGGGAATGGCCCCACCGTGCCTGCCCCAGCTGAGAGCCTGCTGCCCCTAAAGGGCTTCCCACCAAGGGCCACCTGTGGGCCACCCAGCCTCCCTGAGCCTGCCTTCCTCTCTGACGCCGAGCACTTCCTGATCTAGGCCCCGGCTAGGCCAGGCCTCCTATGCCTGCCTGTCTACTGCTCGGCCTGCCGCCCAGCCACAGTGTCTCTGAATCCCCTACATGTGCCATAGCCCCATGGGCGGGCACCTTCTGCCCCGCCAGCACCCCACCCACCTTGCCACCCCCATGGCCACTGTACACTCGGGCCTCCTGGCCCAGCTCCTGGTGTGGCCACTGCCAAGGGCACACTCCCCAACCTGTCACTTTGTCGTTAGCTTTCAAGGCAAGAGTAGCCTGTGCCATGGCAGTGCCCTGCTGACCTGTCCCTCCCTGGATGCTGGCCCAAAGCCAGGCAAGGAAGGGGTGGTCTGGGGCTGTTCAGTGCCAAATGTGAGCTGGAGGCCTATACTCTGGCCAGAGCTGCCCCAGAGTCCAGCAGCCAACATGGCAATGGAGAAATTGGGGCAGGGACCCCACAGCTCTGAGCTTTTGGTGCCAACACAACTGCCAAACCCCCAAGCTTGAGGGCTCCCAGTGGGGCCCTCCCAAGTGTGGGCACAGGTCGGGGGACGCAGGCAGTTGTTGGGGCAGCCCCAGTGTCCCTCCATGCTGTACTGGAGGTGTGAGGTGGCGGGGGCACCAGCAGCCCCTCGGGGAGGGAGGGCTTGACCAAAGTGACTGGAAACAGGTTTCTAGAAGCTCATGCAGGGGTGTGGACAGCATGCCCAGTTCTACCCCTGTCCTCCCAGATGCTGTGGGCATTAAATGGGCATCTGTAACAGTAAGTGGCCTGATCCCTTGCAGGGGATGACAGGCACAGGGAAGGGCCCAGCATGGTGATGCTTTCTCAGGATTCTTCTAGCTGGGAACTGACCCCTCTGCAGCGCCCCTCTGGAGCCCCAAGCCACAGCACTGAGGCTAGGCTGGGTGGGGTGAGGGCTCGGGCAGCCACAGGCGGATCTGAAGGCCATGGTGCGACGCATCTCCCTGTTTACAGTTTGCTGACGTGGAGCCAGGCACCTGTGCCCCAGCCCACCTGATGTTTACGTGTGTGCGGGGTGGCAGACGCCACTGACCCCACCCCAAGAGCCTGCTGTCCCTTTGGAGGAGGTGCTAGCTGGGCTGCAGCCCACCTGCATGCTCCACGCGGTGGCCCACAGCCTGGCCCCGGGAACACAGTGGCCACTCACCTTCGTCCATGCCCTGCCCTTGGTCACCGCTGTACAATTTTTTTATGCACACATTGGTGTTCCTCCCCACGTCACAGTCCCGGTTCCCCCACTGGCCCTAGCCTGGGGTGCATAGCGCCCCTGCCTGGCTTCTTGGTGGTGTCTCTGCATTGTTCTCAGGTGGTCTTGTGGATGTCTCAGAAATGGTTATTTTATATGATTTGTCATGGAGTTTGTTCTAATAAATCATTCTTGTATCACGTGGCAGCACACCAGGTATGCCGCCTTGTTCTTTGGTTGGGGTCAGGTGTCTCAGGCAGAGGCTGCAATCCAGAGAAGTGGCCACCAGGTGGCAGCTGAGCCCAGGAGGGAAGGCAGATGTTTCTTTAGAGAAAAGGTGGCTTTATTGCAGCCTTACAAGAGCACAGCACCTGAGAGTGCTCCTCAAGTATGCCAAGAGCATGAAAATAGGCAGCAGTGGGGTCTCAGCTGCAGTACCAGGAGCCTTGACAACCCCAGTCCTTTCTCCCCTTCGTGGCTTCAGAAGGGTCTTCCTGCCAGAGGACGGTTACTGCTGCTCCACCACCAGCTCCAGGTAGGGCCAGGTGCAGGTGCAAGACCAGCTGGTGCAGGTGGCTGCAGACTGAATGCCCAAGGACAACGAACCCAAGGCCCGCGCTCTAGCCAGGCACTGTCCTGCTCCACTTCCGGGCAGGCTGGCAAGCCAGGAGCAGGTTCACCCTCTGGCCCCCAGTGAAGGAAGTGGGGGACGGGCAGCACAGGTCTAGACTGGGGAGCCACTGCTGCCTCGGCTGCCCACCGGCCCCGAGTCTGCCTGCATGAGCCTCACAGCCTGCCCGGGCTCCTGGCCTGACTGTAGCATCCCCAGCAGGAGAAGCAGGCAGCAGCTCTATCTCTGCCTGCCCAGCCCCCTTCCAGGGCCAGGCAGGGCTGTCTCCCCTCCTGTGTGGGGCAGACGGGCATGAACTCTGACCTATTCCAGCCCTTCTCCCCTCACTCCCAGCAGCGGCCCTTGCAGAGAGCATGTGAGCCCTGGCAGCCTCTGCCTGCCTTGGGAGAGGTCGAGGCTGGACTGTGGGAGTGGGCAGTGGAGCTGAGCACAGGGATGAGCCAGTCAGGCCCCACAACCCTCGATGGGCTGCTCCTGGACTGACTGGAGGCTGGCCACCCTCACGGGGCTGCATAGAAGGCAACCCAGTGCCTGTCCCACAGGCGGTGGAGGTGAGCCGGGGTGGCTGCCAGGCTCCACAGTGTGGGGTGTTGGGAGGGGGAAGGGGAGCCAGGAAGGTGTGGCTCCGGAGGGAGTGGTCCTTTGCCCTGGGGAATGGATTGGGATTGGGGAAAGAGAGCTGCAAGCAAAGGTCAGAGCCCACACAAGGGTAGTGGGGGGAGGTCTCAGCTGGCAGAGGGGGCCGAGGGGCACTGGAGGGTATAGGTGACATGGTGAGCACGTGTCGGGGTCTGAGGCGTCACAGAGAATAGGTCTCAGCTTGGAGTTTGAAGGCCAGACCCCTGTGGGGATAGAGATGGTGGCTCAGGGGCTGTGAGCCTCCCGTGGGTCTTTGCTCATTTGCAGATATGAATAAAACACACCAATGCGGAGATACATGAATTCATCTCTGATTAGTTTTGTTGTTGGCAAACAAACCTGAAAGAATTAGACCCACATATTTTCCATGCAAAAACCAATGGCTTTTTGATAGCTTTGTCTCCTGTGGTGTTTTTTTAATTCCCAAAGTCCCCCTCACCCTCTCCTACCTGCTCCCCCACCTCTGCCTCTTGTCTAGCAGGCTCCCTTCTACCTTCATGGAATGCTTTTGCTAGATACCGTGTATTAGGAAAAACACCATGCTTGTCGTTCGGCATCTGGCTTGGTTTGTGTCACATGATGGTCTTCAGTCCACCCAGTGTCCTGTGAGTGGCATGACTTTGCTCTTCTTTATGGCCAAATGACACCCATGGCACATATGCACCAAGTTGGCTTCACCCACTTATCTATTAACAGGCACATGGGCAACACGGGAACGCGGGTGGAGAGCTGACTCAGCTCTTCTGGGTATCTGCCGAGGAGTGGTACAGCTGAAGCGCCTTGTAGCTCTGTGCTCAGCTGTGTGAGGACCCTCCACGCTGACTTCCACAGTGGCTGCACTGTGGAAGTTACATGTAACCAGTAACATGTAAGTTACATTTCCACCAGCAGCATGGAGAGTTCCTTTTTGTGTGTTTTGTATTCTGGATGAGAGCCTTTCTGACTAGGGTGAGATAGAATTTTTAAAGATATTGAAGCTTTTTTCATATACTTATTAGTCATTTGTAACTTATTTTGAAAAGTGTTTATTCAGTTCACTTCCCCTTTATTTACTGGTTTAAATTTTTTTGTTTGATTTTGTTTTGTTTTGAGACAAGGCCTTGCTATGTAGTTCAGGCTAGTCTTGAGCTCACTCTGTAGCCCAGGATGGCCTTGAACTCTACCACCTGCCTCAGCCTCCCCAGTGCTGGGATTATAGTCCTGTGCCACCACACTAAGCTTTTTGATTGATTGTGAGGGTTGGTTTTTCTTGGTGGTGTTTCGAGCTCTGCGTACTGGATACTGCTCCTTGTGGGAGACTGCCTAATCCGATGCCCTGAGAAGTCAAGCCCCTTCCCCATCTTTCTCTGACCTTTACCTCAGCCCTATTCGCTGAGATATGCAAAACTGGCTATACAGAAGCAAACGTTCCCTTAATTGGTCAAAACAGTGTGATCGAGTTTGATCCAGGCACCCACGAGTCCCAGCAAAGCAAGGCAGCGCACGTGGGTGAGAATGGCCTGCCTGCTGATGGCTGGAATGGGGCTCCAAGCAGGAGCCTGTGAGATTCCAGGGCTAAGACGTAGCACCTCAGCTAAGACCTTGGAATTCAGAAAGAATTATACTTTCTGGCAGGAAAGGTGCCAGCCTCCCGAACATGAAGTCGTCTGTTGCACCACCAGGAAGCCTCAGTGCCTGGCGCAAGTGTGCTTTTTCCCTTCTTTATAAGCCATGTCTGTGAGTTATTCTTCCCACACACTGCCAAGGCCCCGCCTGCCTCCCTGATGGGTGCCAGTAAGAGCCAATAAAAGCTGTGGGCACTCTGACTCTTGAGCCTCTGTTCCACTGAGAGTAGTGGGTCATCCCAGTGCCCCTTCAACTGCAAATTTTTCTCTGTGTTCTTTTTCATCCATGTGCCATATTGTCAGGTGGAAGACCTGAGCCCTTGGTGGGGGTTTTGGTAATTCCTTTTTCAGGACATTTGGTGAGGATTTTCCCCATTCTGTAGACTGCATCTTCATTCCGTTGGTTGTTTACTTTGCACGCATAGGCTTTTCAGTTTGGTGTGTCTCAGTCATTGATCCTTCTTGTCGTCTGCAGTCCTGTTCAGGACATCTGTGCGTGTGCCCACATCTCAGTGTATTTTCTCTGTGTTTTCTTGTAGCCATTTCAAAGTTTATAGTTTTATGTTGGGGTCTTTGAGCCATTCTGAATTGATTTTTTTTTTTATGAAGCAGAAAATAAAAATCCACTTGCAATTTTTTTCCTTTTTTTTTTTTTTTTTTTTTTTTTTTTTTTTTTTTTTTTGGTACTAGGGATCAAACTCATGACCTCACACTTGCTAGGCAGGCGCTTACACCACTAAGCTAAATTCCTGGCCCTCCACTTGCAATTTTATGCATGTGGATATCCAGTTTTCTTGACATTATTTGTTGAAGAGAGTATATATTCTCATATGTTTATGGCACCTTTGTTTATGAGAATCAGATGACTTTAGCCATGGGGGATTTATTTCTGGGTCCTCTGTTCTATTCTGCTTTTATGCCAGTACCATGCTGTTTTTGTCCCTATGGCTTTGTAATATATTTTGAAATCAGGTGTTGCTTTTTGCTCAGGACTGCTTTGGTAATTTGGGTTATTTTGTGCTTCTACATGAATTTAACGATTGGTTTTTTCTAGTTCTATGAAGAATCTATGTCATTAGCATTTTGATGGGGATTGTATTGAATCTATATATTGTTTCATGTAATATGACTTTTAACAATTTTGATTCTGTCAGTCTATGAACATAGGAACTCTGTCTTCTAGTGTTATCTTTGATTTCTTCAGGGTTTTGTAATTTTCTTTGTAAAAGCTTTTTACCTCCTTGTTTAGGTTTATTCCTATATACTTTTAAACTATGGTAGATGGAATTGTTTTCCTAATTTCTTTCTCAGAGAATTCGTTATTGATTTATACAAAAGATACTGATTTCTGTGTACTGATTTTAGACATAGTTGGGGGGTTTTTGTTGTTTTTTTGTTTTGTTTTTGTTTTTGATACAGGGTCTCACTATATAGTTTAGGCTGGCTTTGAACTCACTTTATGTAGCTTGGGCTGATCTGGAACCCATGGCAATCCTCCTGCTTCAGCCTCCCAAGTACTAGGATTACAGGCATATACCACCATGCCTGGCTCTGTATGCTGATTTTATACCCTACTACTTTGTTGAGTTTGTTTATTAATTCTAAGAATATTTTTGTAGAACCTTTAGGATCTTATAAGTATAAAATCATATCACCTGTAAACAGGAATACTTTTCCTTCATCCTTTCCTGTTCATATCCCTTTTATTTCTTTCTCTTGCCTGATTGTTCTGGCTACAATTTCAAAGTACCATATAAAATAAGACTGGTGGGAGTGGACACCGTGTCTTGTTCCTTATCTTAGAGGAAATGCTTGCAGTCTTTCCCAACATAGTGCGTTGGCTGTAGCTTTGCCGTATGTGTACTTTCCTACATTGAGGTAACATCCTTCAGTATGTACAGTAGTTTCTTCAGGGCTTTCATCAGGAAAAGAGATTGAATTTGATCAAGATTTTTCCTGTGTCTATTGAGGTGATTATGTGATTTTTTTTGTCCTTGATTCTAGTCATATGGTATATTATTCTGTTGATTTGTGTACACTGAGCCATCCTTGAATCCCTAGAGTAAAACCAGTGTGATCATGATATATGATCTTTTTAATGTTCTATTAAATTTGATTGCAAGTATTTTATTGAGGAATTTTGCGTCTATCTTCATCAAGAATGTTGGTGTACAGTTTTCTTTTTGTGTTATATCCTTATCAGTTTTGGTATCAGGCTGATACTGGCTTTATAGATTGAGTTTGGGGGTTTTCCTTCTCTTTCTGTTTCGTCAAATAATTTGGGGAGCATTGGCGTAAATATCAGCAGTGAATCCATCCAATTCTTGAGTTTTCTTTGTTGAGACATTTTTATTACTGCTCCTATCTTGACACATGTTATTTATAAGTTTGGGCTTTTTAAAATCTTCTTCATTCAATTTTGGGAGGTTATTGGGAGAAATTTATTTAGTTTTTCTACATTTTACAGTTTATTTGAACATAAATTTTCAAAATAGTCTCTAAAATCCCCTGCATTTAAGTACTATCTATTATAACACCCCCCCTTTTCATTTCTGATTTTATTAGTGTGAATCTCTCTTTTTTTTGAAGGGGGGTACCAGGGATCAAACTCAAGACCTCAAGCTTGCCAGGCAGGCACTTGTGCTGCTGAGCCAAATCACCAGCCCCAAGGGTTTCTCTTTCTTTTGGTTAATTTGGCTAAGGGTTTACTTTGTTTATCTTTTCAAAGAACTAACTGTCTGTTTCATGATACTTTGGGCTAGTATATGAGTCTCTATTTTGTTAATTTCAGGGGTTTTTTTAATACCTGGAATCAAAACTCATGACCTGACACGTGCCTGGCAGACACCTGTCCCACTGAGCTAAACCTCCAACCCAATTTTAGTTTTGATCTTTTTTTTTTTTTCCTACTGTTTTGGATTTAGTTGTTCTTGATATTCTAAGATTCTGAGATGCATCATTAGGTTATTTGAGGTCTCTTGGATTTTTTCCTAATGTAGGAAAAATATAAACAATAAACTCTCCTCTTAGAATTGTTTTCAGTGCATCCAGATTCTGGTATGCTGTGTCTCTATTTTTGTTTGATTTTAAAAAGTCTTATAAGTCCACTTTGATTTCTTCAATGACCCAATAATTATAGAAGACTATTATTTTATCTATGTCTTTGCAGAGTTTCTGTAATTTCTCCTACTGTTGATTTCCAGTTTCATTGTTATTATTTGATGCCAGAAATTACTTCAGTTTTTTTATTTGTTAAAATTTTCTTTGTGGCCTAAGAGATCTACTTTGGAGGAAAAAAATCTATAAACTGCTAAAAAGAAGGTGTATTCTGCAGTTATTGAGTGGAATACCCTACAGATGTGAGTAATAAGCCCTTTTGATCTGTAGTGCAGTTTAACTCTGATTCTTCATTGGTGATTTCTTTTTGTCAAGATGACCTATCTGTGTTAGTTACTTTTCTCTCATTGCTGGGACAGAATACCCAACACCAAAAGTTAAAAAGGGAAAAGTTTATGTAGCTCACAGTTTGTAGAACTTTCAGACCATAATCCACTGGCTCCAAGGCAAAGTGGCACATGCATGGTAGCAGAAGACAGCAAAAGCAATGAGGAGGAGGAGGAAGAG